>BCLH01000937.1:46720-63473 GCA_001602315.1 Zoysia pacifica | reverse complement strand
CCCCGCCTCTGCCTCCAACTTGCCACGGCTGCCACCGAAGGGCTTGGCCCAGCACTAGCGACGCGAACGAACCGGGGGGGGGGCATCTACGGCATTTGCGGAGGATAAACGGGACGGGCGACGGCGGCCATCCGCGTGCCCGAGGCTACGAAGGGAAGGGATGAGATCGCCGCCGTCATGCGTGAGCTGATGGAAGGGGACAGCCAGGGCACCGCCGTCTGCGCCAAGGTCGCCGAGCTGCAGAAGGCCGCCGCCGCGCTCGCCAAGGTTCGCCCCCTCTAGCGCCACCCGCTAGAACCTCCGCCCGGCTCGGCTCTGGATGGGTGGGAATACATTGAATAGGGGTGTCAGAGTAATTTCCACTTTGCTTTGGTTACGGTGAATTTTCATAGAACGACTGATGTATTGGGACGGAATGGGTATATTTTTTCAACTCAATTTCAGAAATTCAAAAAAAACTAGGTCTACGACGGACAGTGAGCAGGGAATATTCCCACCGCCCGCAAAGCGAGGCTCACACAGAACCCGGTCCTCGCATGTCCAGCTGCGAGGCCTTCGCCCCCGGTCATTCGTGTCTCTGTGTGTGGGCCCTATTCGTGCCACTTGTTGTTTGTGTCTCTACGTGTGGGCCCTTTTCGGACACGTGGCGTGATCTCAGTGGCCTCGTTGACCGCAGCCTCGAGATGGCGTGCAGCTATATAGGGCCCCTAGCCCTCTTGCGTCCCCCTGCCGCTGCGCGCGCACACACACAGCGCGAAGACCACCCGCGCTGCGCCCGAGTCCCCGAGCACAAACGCTCGCTCCCCGTCCTCGAGCCCGAAAGGTTAGGGTTGGCGATTTTTTGTTTACTCTCGTTTAGGTTGTCTTGCCGCTTGATCTGACTGCTTTAGCGCTATCACTGGAGCTGCGAATCGATCCCTATTTTTTAAGGTTTTTGGGGGGATTTTAGGGGCGCAGCTAGATCTGCTTGTTTCTGATGTTGTTGGTTGGTCAGAAATGGGTACGATCTGCGAAATCTACATCATGGGGGACGCAGGGCAGGCAAGCATTGTTCGTGCGTGGGGATTTGCGTTTTGGTTGGCCCTTTCTGTCTAGTGTTTGGACTTTGGAGACACGATATATTCGATAGGCAATTTTGTGGGGTGCTAAGCTCGTTGATCTGGCTGATTTGGCCATGCGTGTGCCGGAGATCTGATTCAGATGCGAGCGCACCATGTGAGTAGTGGATCTGAAGCACGGTGGTAGGGACAATTTCTCCTTTATTAGCGATCTGTTAGTATCTGTTTTGATTGATTTAAGTTATTAGGTAATCTGCTTATGTGCGTTGGATGATGCAGCAGAATGTTTCTTTATGAAATTATACTTGCCCTGTGGAACTCGTAATTTCATCTTCATGTATGTGATTGTGTTTATAAGTTGTAACTGGTTCATTGTTTACCAGTAATGTATGGAGTGATGATGTAATTATGTTAAGCATAAAGTATCCTCTGTGTTAGTCCTTCTGTTATAATATTGTAGCATTGGATTGTTCACTTAATTCCTGTAGATTGCAATCGCAATCCACAAAATATTTAAGAATTTATATTAGTTCATTTCTCTGGTCCTGTATGGTTATGTAAAATTACAATGCAATTTGTGCAGGGTTAAATTAGTTGCAGACTAACCAGAGTCCTTTGGGGTTGGTCCAAGTTTTAGTTTAATTAATATTTCCATGAAATTTGTGCAGCCTATGAAGCGTAAATCTGCTGTGCAGATATCAGTCGGCTGAACATTTTCTTTCCTTCATATTCCTTTTACATGCTAGTTTCTGACTTTCTGCTACCTTCTGCAGTCACTTATCGGTGTCTTTTTTACTGTTCCAGTAAGTTTATTCTTCAATCAATATGTCGCGGGAGGAGAATGTTTACATGGCCAAGCTTGCTGAGCAGGCAGAACGGTACGAGGAAATGGTTGAGTACATGGAGAAGGTTGCCAAGACTGTAGATGTGGAAGAGCTCACTGTCGAGGAGCGTAACCTTCTGTCGGTTGCTTACAAGAAAGTGATTGGAGCCCGCCGTGCCTCATGGCGGATTGTCTCCTCCATTGAACAGAAGGAGTCCCGTAAGAATGAGGAGCATGTTAATCTGATCAAGGAATACCGCGGCAAGATTGAGGCTGAGCTGAGCAATATTTGTGATGGTATCCTGAAGCTTCTTGACTCGCACCTTGTGCCTTCCTCCACTGCTGCAGAGTCAAAGGTGTTCTGCCTCAAGATGAAGGGTCATTGTAGCAAATTCGGTTAGCTGGTTGGTTTTGCCGGCTAGCTGACCGATTTTTACCTAAACCGAAAACCTTGGACTCCAGTGTATATTTAGTATCCTTGAAGAAAAATTTTGAGAGGATTCCTTTTATAATTTGAACCCTATGAAAACCCTGTAACCCAAAGGAGCCAAAGCCCATTTGAAATGTTGGTGCTTACGTATGGAAAAGAATTGGTTAACGAATCGAATCGACCCGTTACGGCTTCAAACTAGAGCTTGAAATTTCGGCCGGATATTTGACACATGCATTGTGAGGACGGTTATCATGGTATGAATCAACGGTCGGGATGACTAGGCGGAGTATATTCTCATCTTAGGTAGACAGACATGGTGCTCTCCTGACAAGCAACTAGTTCTGTACACATAGTTGAACACCGAAATACGACGCTAGTCATTCCTTAGCTCTCCATCATAGTCCTTGGAAGACATTTGAAAGTAAGGACAACTTTCCATGTTTGTTTTACTTGATCTAAATTTCAAAATACCTCGGTCAAAACAAGAACTTTTCTTGTGAAGTTTTTAGGTAGAGCATTACAAGGTTTCAGCCCATTTGGAGGATTTTGATTGATTCGGAAAATTTTGTAACTCGA
Source organism: Zoysia pacifica (assembly GCA_001602315.1). Taxonomy (NCBI): domain Eukaryota; kingdom Viridiplantae; phylum Streptophyta; class Magnoliopsida; order Poales; family Poaceae; genus Zoysia; species Zoysia pacifica. The sequence continues at coordinate 60,583 of BCLH01000937.1, read as the reverse complement.
TTCAAAAAATACGAGAACTAGGGTTTGGCCATTTGGGACGGGCCAAGAATATTCCCATGCACCATGGCCCCGCATGTCATGCTCTTATTTGGCACCCTACTGTGCGTGACTCTGCGGATGGGCCCCCGCCGCCCGACCCCTGATTGGCGCGTTGACCGGAACCTTGCGAGTGCATCAATCTATATAGGGCACCCTCCGCCGGCCTTTTCTCCCCGGCACACACCCACAACGAGACGACCCGCATCCTCATTCCTCACCGCCGCACGCTGCTCCACCTCCCCAGAAGGAAGGTTAGGGTTGGCGATTTTTCATTTCCTTTTGTCACGTTCGTTGATTGGTCTTCGTTCGTAGTGCTACGAGTGCTGCGATTTGTTCCCCATATTATGGTTCTGAGATTTTCGGGGAGTTGAAGGGGCGTGGTTAGATCAAGTCTCCGGTGTTGTTGGGTGATCTTGTTTGGCTTCGATCTACGAGATCTGAGATTGAGAGCGGGCGTGGCGCTTAGATCTGTCCGATTGGCAAGCATTGTCGTTCCTGACCTGGGTAATTTTTTTTGGGGGTCCGTCGTTTTTTTTTTTGTTTGGCGTCTGTCCTAGTGTTTGGACCCTTGGGAAATGGGGGGGGGGGGGGTCACGGGAGGTAGGCTCGTTCATCCGATTTAGATGCAAACGTAACATACGATTGTTGGATCTGAGTTACAGCGATAAGTGCTAACGTGGGATTCTGATGTAGCGGTCTGGTGTGAAATCAGCTGGCGCTTTGATTGTTTTACGTAGTTAAGTAACTTGTTGATCTAGGGTGGTAGACGCAGTATGCTTCTTTGCGAAATTAGTTTGTTAATATCGTGCCTCTCAAGTCCGAAAGTTTCAAAACTTGGATGTGGCTGGCCCTGTAGCTGAGTTGTGTATGTAACTGATTAGTTAAATTTTTTTGTTTCGTTTTCATGTAATTTAATTGTATTTGATGGCTGCCTTAGTTCCTGTTGATAGCAATCACAATCCACAACATGTTTAGAAGTGATGTTGACTTACTTTAGGACCTATGTGATTTAGAGAAATTACAATGCAATTATGGTACTGGTGTAGATAAATTGGAGAGCCCTTTGGGACCTATGTGTGTAGCCATTTTGTTTATTGTTAGGACCTATAAACCTGCTTATAGCGGTGCATATCTCGTTTCTCAGTTAGCTGGTCTTTTTTCAGTTATGCTGATGTTAATTTAGCGTGCTATTTTCTGGTTTTCCATTACCTTTTTGCAACTGCTTATTGGTGTCTTTTCCTTTACTGTTCCAGTAAGTTTCTTCATCAATCAATATGTCGCGTGAGGAGAATGTTTACATGGCCAAGCTGGCCGAGCAGGCAGAACGGTATGAGGAAATGGTTGAGTACATGGAGAAGGTTGCCAAGACTGTAGATGTGGAAGAGCTTACAGTTGAGGAGCGTAACCTCCTGTCTGTTGCATACAAGAATGTGATCGGGGCTCGCCGTGCCTCATGGCGCATTGTCTCCTCCATTGAGCAGAAGGAGGAGTCCCGTAAGAACGAGGAGCATGTTAATCTGATTAAGGAATACCGTGGCAAGATTGAGGCTGAGCTGAGCAATATCTGTGATGGTATCCTGAAGCTGCTGGACTCACACCTTGTGCCATCCTCCACTGCTGCAGAGTCTAAGGTGTTCTACCTCAAGATGAAGGGTGACTACCACAGGTTAGGATGTGCAGAACTTAGAATCAATATTGTACGTAATGAACAACTAACCTCACTTGATTATTGTTTATTGTAAAGATACCTTGCTGAGTTTAAGACTGGTGCTGAGAGGAAAGAATCTGCAGAGAGCACAATGGTTGCTTACAAGGCAGCTCAGGTTGATTCATGTTGTCACTTGTAGCCATGCATTATTTCATTTTATCTGAAAGAAATAGTTTTGTTATTTTTGCCGTTTACTGGATTACTTGTTTTCTAATATTATTCTTGTGATATAATGTAGGATATTGCGTTGGCTGAATTGGCGCCTACCCATCCCATAAGGCTTGGACTGGCACTGAACTTCTCAGTGTTCTATTACGAGATCCTGAACTCTCCCGACAAAGCATGCAACCTTGCAAAGCAGGTTGGATCCCTTTATTTCCTATTTTTTTGTACATGGTTTACAGCAAAAAGGATTATGCATGTCTATAATTTGTCAAGTGGTGCTTTTACTACTTGAGCTTCATGGCACACAGTATATGCCATTGAGAGGAACAATATGGCAATTTGTTGTAGTCTTCCTTGTCTCAGTTTGGAAATTAGAAATCTTTGTCGCTGTAACATACATTGTCATTGGTGTACAGTGCATGATTTGAAATATCATCATGTTCTGTTCATCATGAATAGACCAAGGGCATCATTAAAACCAGTAGCATCAATCCTCATTTTGCATATGCACTCGGTCCTGTTTGATTGAGAATCATGATCTGCTCTGATGGATTTGTAATTTTAAAGATCAGTATAACCTGCTTTTCAAGGAAGTTAAGACATCTTTGTCGCTTGTGACATACTCCCTCCGTCTCAAAATAAGTGGCTTTTTTGACTTTTTAAAATCGACGTTTGACCATTCGTCTTGTTCAAAAAAAATTACGAAAATGCAAAAATAAATAAGTCAAGCTTAAAGTACTTCTAATAATGAACCATTTCATATTAAAATAAATAATTTTGTCACAAATTTTTTGAATAAGACGAATGGTCAAAGGAAGATGTATGAAAATCTAAAAAGATATTTATTTTGGGATGGAGGGAGTCGCAAACTCACTCATATACTATTATAGTCAAGGTTTTGGTCTAGTGTATTCATACTTTTGAAGATCAGTAACGGCCTGTCGGTTTTCTTTTACAAAGTTGCTATTACTAAGTTGTTGCGGCTTAGACTGCGTGAACTGTTGTTATCTTATTAATGTGATGCCAGTTTATTACTGACGCAAGTAGTTATTCCCTGCAGGCGTTTGATGAAGCTATCTCTGAGCTGGACACCCTTGGCGAGGAGTCATACAAGGACAGCACTCTGATCATGCAACTCCTGAGGGACAACTTGACCCTCTGGACCTCCGACCTCACGGTATGTTGTCGCTTCCAATTCTCATTTTTGTTGGCTTGCCACGTTGAACATGACTGGAGCTCTAACTTGGAGTTGTCTTGGTGACAGGAGGAGGGAGGCGAGGATGGCAAAGACAAAGATGAAGCCAGCGAGGGCCAGTGACCGACCAACGTGTTCTTTCAGGCCCGTTGTGCCATCTCCATGGGTTCTCATAGTTGTTTGTCGGTCGACTTGCTCTGTTGCCTGTAGTAGGCTGGTAGTGGTCGAATTAGTTTCCATTGCTTTGCTTTGCTGCTAGTTGTTGGTCCACTTGGACTGGTACTGTTCTGCTATCGAAGTTTTCTCGTTTGCTATTGCAATCGCTACCGTGTCACCATAACCTGATGTCTTTCAATCGTTAGATGTTCGGACCATAACCTGATGTCTTTCAATCGTTAGATGTTCGGACGTTGCCAGTCCTGAGGCGAGGGCAGCAAATCTTTGTTTCGCTGAAACAAGGCTGAAATAGTCCTGTTGTGCCGCAGCATTCGTTTAGTTGATGAACACTCATCCAGCCTCTCTCGCTCCATTCTTTTGGCGTAGGGAAGGGCCCGATATGTTGTGAGAAGAAGAGAACCAGCGGAAGATCAGAACCAAAGAAGCCTGGTGTACTTGTGGTGCTCACAAACCTCTCCACGACGGCCCCAATAGACATGGAAGGAAAGAGAGACGCTAATCTGAATAAGGACCATGTGTATCCAACCGTGATCATTAAATAAGGTCTGAACGGACATTAGGAGTACACCGAACACAAACCCAGAAAATGAAAAAAAAAGAAAAGGGAATTTATAAGGCAGATAAATATTCCTCAACCCTCAGCATTCCAAAAAAGAGGGATTAGCCTTCAGAGAACACGTGTTGCAGTCCAACCGACTAGCCAGCCCATGACAACTGCGCCCAGAATACATCTCTCAGGATCATCATCGCCACTATGGTTATCTTACTGTGGCGCTTCGTCGTCAAAATCATTCCCATGGTCCAAAAGGTAGTTAGCAGCCAACTGCTCATCCTTGTTGCATGCAAAGAAAACTTCCAAAACCAGGTCGCGATCAAAGCCCATTTGTTCAAGCTGCATACGCACAGAAGGCACTATATAGTTAAAAAGGAGACCAAGATCGAGCTGCAGGTAACATGGTATCATAAAATTAATCCTTGTTCAATGCACCACTGATGCAAACACATAATGCACAAACAGGGTTGGATCTATTAGCTTACACGTTGCATTGCTTCATTCTCCTCAGGTGTCACTGCTACTGTTTGAGGCATATTTACAGCAGCACCAAACTCTTCTAGCAGACTCCTGTGTCGAGAATATCAGCTGTCAAGCACAACACACAAACACGATCACACAAATACTAACATCAAAAGACACTAGCTAAACTCGTACCCCTCATCTCCTTCTGCTGGTTCATTGATTAAATGCAGGAACTCAACTTGATTGTCCTGAATGAGCTGCAAAATCTGTGGATTTTGTTTCGCCAGCTCTTGTAGCAAAGGCTGGCAGGTCAAGCCTTATCCTGTTACTGGACATTTCATGAAGAATCGGATATTAGAAGGAAAAGAGCAAGTAGCATGAAATACCTGCAATATTTGAGGGTTATCCTGCACCAAAGAGATCAAGGCTTGGAAGTGTGGATTGGTCCGCAAAGCATCAAGATTCCCACCAGCATTCGAAGGAGCATTGGGAAGGCCCTGCAGATAAAATGGACAGAGTTAGAAAAGAAGGATGACGCAAAGGGAATGGAGGGAAGGAGTGAGAGAACCTCAGGAAAAAGATCCACGGGATTAGCATTGGGTCCAGATGATGGGACCGTAGGTCGGGCTGACTGTGGAGCCTGAACTGGATCGACCTGTTGACCATTTGCAGGAGGTACTGCAGTAGCAGCAGGGGCCTCTTGCTGCTCAGGCACTCCCTGTAAGCAACAATAAAATTAGAATAGCTGACAATTGAAACACAGCAACTGTTGCCAACAAAATCTAAATATGAAAGATATTGATTTTGAAATAGTTGGAAACTGGAAAAGCAGTCATTTCTCAATCTATGGGTCTTCCCTCACCCATGCTCTATAGTTCTAAATGGCAACAAATATGAACCAACAAGTAATGCCTGAAATTATTTTTTTACAAACTACAGCTCATGCACAAGTAACCATGGCATACCCTTGTTAGCTGTAAATGCCTTGGGATTAAGCAGGAGTGTAGTTCGGGTACAGATTACTCGTAAAATGCTGGTGTGGAAAGATAGAGAATACAAAGAGAACTAGAGAAAGATGATTGATAAAATCAGAAGCACACATTATACTTCGAAAAAGTATGGAAAATATTATATGCATCGTATTCTCATTTTTCAAACAAAGGGAGTAACACTTAGTACAATTCAGAAAATACGCACTGATTGCTACACTGACAAAAATATGGACTCATCGTAGAATAATAAGCAATAATAGTAAAAAAAAAGAAGGATTGTGGCTCTTACAGAATACAAATACTCGACAGCACGTTCTGGATTGTTGAATGCAGACCGTAGAGCATTTGTTACGGTCTCCCAGTCCCAAGCTCCTCCACCCATTTCAAGGATTGATTGAATCGTTGATTCTAGATTTCCACCAGCAACAAGGTTTGATGCAGCGTGACCATAAGGATCTGCTTCAGTGCTGTTCAAATCACATCATAAAAATACTGTTCAATGCCATTTCACATCTTGCCAAATGAGGATGGTAATGGTAGGAAATCAACAAAAGAAACTTTTATCATAAATATTAATTAGAATCTAGTATATGAAACTCACGAAGCAGAAGGAGCAGTTGAAGAAGGTTCGCTCACACGTGCACTGTTGCAATACACATCAGAATTAAAACAAAGTCATCAACAATGATAACTAGCAAGCTGTACGGTGTTGCACAGAATGAAAGGCAAATGACCCATTTCTTCACTCAATATGCCACTGAGCCTCAAATTGCTCAGCAAGTTTCAGAAGGTCCAATCAGACACCAGGTTTATATATTTTGTTAGGTCAAGAAAGCACCAAGAATATGTTAATTTGTCGTGCCGCTCGGAAATGCAGCACCCATTCATGAATCATCTCCCAAAGCTGATGCAATCTACTAGTAAGAATACCCATATGTACGTGAGCTAGAAATCAAGCTAAGATTCTAATGAATTTCTACTGGCAATTGAATTGCGAGAGTTCTCTGGAAAATTTAGACTCTTCTTTGTCTAGAACTCACAGGACCTCAGTATGCCTCAAATAAGCTTGGGAAGCCAAACTGGCAACTCACCCTAAATTGAAATAAGCACGCATGTAATTACAGGAGAAACACAAAATAGAATACCTTTCACAGGTACAAATTAATGCATCAATAAGAATATTTCCACGTTTTTAATGACCAATCCACCAATTTTCATGAGTCTACATACAGTTATTATAAGTAAACAGATAAAATAAAGTTGATCATAAAAAGGTCTTGCATAATCAAAATTCAAAATTTGAAGTTCCAGTCTGCACCATATTTGCACTTACACAGCTGCAGGTACTGCTGGTGGTTGAGTTGCAGGAGAAGAAGATATCACCCCACCAGCTACGGCCTGTGAAAGAATACACAATTAACAACGAATTAGACTGTAATGAAGAAAACACAGATTCAACATCAAATTCAGAAAAATCAACTGAAAAACACAGCATACAGAAAAATCAATTGAACAACCACTAAAAATCATAGAAATCTAAAAGATTGTACATAGTCTAGAGATTGGACTATGTGAATGTGTTGCCTTATTATTAGTAAGCAGGCCAGACATTGTGTATCAAGAAACAATATTCTCAAACGAAGAAGCAAGAGAGCAAAAGATAAAGTCAAGGAAGCAAAGTTCAAATGAATCTTAATAGCATATCTTTCTCAAATGACGTCATAAAAAAAATTAAGAAGCCAGAAAATGGTTTCGATGATTTAGCTCATTTGCCTTATTGTGTGGTAAATGACCTCACGGAATACTATCAGAAATAAAAAAAATGAGGAAAACAATAAAGGGCAGTCTGGTGCACGTAGCTCACGCTTGCGCAGTTGCGCAGGGTCCGGGGAAGGGTGTGACCACTTTGGGTCTTTTGAACACAATCTTTCCCTACATTTCTGCAACAGGCTGTCTCTGACTCGAGCCTGTGACCTCATGGTCATAAGGCAACAGCTTTTATTGCCGCGCCAGAGCTACCCTTCTAAAAAATGGAAGAAAAACAATGACAAATATGCCTACCTGACTTGTGGGCTCCTTAGCAGTAGCTGAAGCAGAACTTGATGATCCCTTCTGCAAAAAGGTTGGTGCAAGTATATTAATTAAGAAATACTCAGTTCTATACGGACTCAACAGTCCAAAGCCCAAATACTAGTGCCATATATATCATATGGTAATGCCATTCTGTGGATATATAGTGTAGCAAGTGATGAAAACATTTCAAGCTCTCTGCCATAAGAACAGTGTACACTTAGCATACCTTGGACAACATTATGACAATGAAGTTGTTTTCGAGAACTTTGTTCTCTTCAAGTGTCGTCTCATTCTTTAGAACGTTTCCTTGATGAATAAGCATCTGTTGATCAGCTGGGTACACATTCAGTCCTTGTGTGTTCTCAATGAGCTTTTTAACATCAGCAACCTATAAAAGTAATTGCAGTCAATAGTCACCTATAGAGTCAAACACAATTTCGCATGATCGCATCCCTGCTAGTATTTTACAAGGATCAGAATTGAAATCACACAGAAAATCTTGTGGTATCGAATTAGACCAAAACAAATCTAGCCATTAATATAATTAATGCTAACTTATGAGGCTGGAGAAAGGAAAATCTACCTCTGCAAAGTGCAAAAGACATACTTCTACTGCCGAACCAATAGTATCGTGCAATAATACCGTTACACGAGAATTTGCTAACTTGGACTGTCACTTGGTAAATTCTACATGTGCAGACATAAAACTGGAGATATTAACAAGCCATCCATTGCGAACAGATTGCCACCCGCAACAACCAAGCCCGTGCCCACTACACCCCACATAAGCAAACAGCTGGTGCCCATTCAGTAGGAGCAGCATCGCCTGCCGCAGTGTCAGAAAACAACCGAGCACATAGGACCCACTCCAACTCATCGACAGCTCCCACCGATCCATCATGCAACGCCACCCTCGTTTCACAGAAATCGCAATCACCAATGGAGTCTCTCACAGAGAATCCAACCCCACGTCTACATACACTAAGATTCCAACTGATCCAAGCCAAATTCCATGGCCATGGGCTCTCTCCCGGCCACAAAAAACGAACTGCTCGAACCCACCGGTTCATGAAACGTAGGACTAGACGCTCTCTCTGATCCAACCCCGTTCATCTATAGGGCGAACAGGCCTAACAACATCCGGCGGAACGAGCAGATTCGAACGGAGCTCCGCACAGATCAGGAGGACGGCGGCGTGGCGTACCTTGCTGGAAGGGTCCACATCGATCTCGAAGCTGGATCCCTTGAGTGTCTTGATGGAGACCTTCATGGCGGCGAGGAGCGGCGACGATCCCTCCGCCGCGTCGCGCTTGAGAGTCTGGGAGAGGGAAAGAAGACGAGGAAGCAGAGACACGGGAGGCGGCGTGGTGGAGTAGAAATACAAAGGGAGGGGTCGATTTGGGAAGATACCCATCCCCCCTTCAGGTCCGCGTGAAGTAATCTATCCCTCCATTTACATCTTCTCTCTATCGACTAGCTCCCTCCCGAACTCTCTCGTCCCCCGCTACAGTTGAGACAGGGTTTAGTATTTCGTTTAAACCATTAAAATTAAAATGAGATGGTTTTGACAACGAAAATTAAAAATATCAGTTGAAAATGTTTTAAATTAAAATTTTAAAATTTAAACAAACTGTTACAGTAAATCAGTCGGTTTCATCGGTTAATCGCTCGATTTTCGGTTTCAGATTTTAACCAATTTTATCGGTTAGCTGATCGGTTTTATCGGTTTATCGATCAGTTTTATCGTTTTTCGGTATTTTAAATTTTTTTAAATTTTTTCAAATTTTTTTGAAAAAAACCAATTGTTCAAAAAAACTAAATCAAATTAGTTTTAATAAAATCAAAACCGAATCAATTTTACTAAAAACCGATCGGTTTTAAACAGTTTTAAACCTTGGTTAAGACTTGAGAGGCTCGAGCAAGGGAGGTGCGGTCTCCGCCGGTGGAGCCAGGGGTCTCCCTCGCCTCCGATGGCCTTCGGGTCGTCGCGAGGTGTGGGAGACCTTCGATCTCTCGTCCGCTGGTGTCTTCGATCTCCAGTGGTCGACGGCGAGCTTCGGTCCAAGGTCAAAAGGCTCAGGGTGCGTCCCCGATGACGGTTTACCAGCAATGGCTCAAGCCTGTCCGTGGAGACGGGTGTCTACTGCGGCTCAAATCAAAGCCAACGTGCGATGGGCTTCTCCGAATTTGGGTTGTCCTCGGTGGCATTGTCTGGCACTCACCGGTGTCTTCGGCATGCACAGGCTTCGGTTCATGTTTGTTTTCTGTAGGAGCTCCTGTGTAGTTTGGCTGAGAAGTTCTTGTCTGTATCCTTTGTGTACGCATCTGTTTTCCTCCTTATGCTTGTACGTCTTCCTTATCTAGTACTAATATATATACGTATTCTCTCAAAAAAAATTTTATCCCTCCATTCAAGGCAACAGCTAATAAGCACACACTAATTTTTCTTCAACCGTCTAACACTCAGATAAAATGGCAACTTGTTTAATCTGATCAAAGCACTGCCATTTATACGTGGCACACACAAAATATATTGCCGATTAATAGAGAAAAAGTCAAATACAAAAATCGCTCCAAATTGAAAAATTAAAATTTGAACGAAATTTAATTGAAAATCGATCTGTTTTTTCAGTTATCGAGTGATTTCACCCTTTTATCGATCCATATCTTCGATTTTATTGGTTTTCAAGTTTTAAAATTTGAAACCCACCAATTTCACTGGTTTACCTCTCAATTTTACCAGTTTATGAACGGATTTTCAAAATTTCAAAAAATTTCAAATTTTATATTTTTTAACTTTTAAAAATAGAGATTTATCTTTCGATGAAACTGGACCAACAGTTTCACCAATGTTAACCCTGGACTATAGTTTGTAGAAGGAAAAAAGAAAGTGGGCCATCGTCTTGAATGGATGGACGAGATTTTTGCTAGGGCACGGAGACATGGAGACTCAGGAGTGGGAACAGGGAAGCTGCAGCCGTTTGTCCAAAAGGGCCCTTAATGGCTTTTTTCTATAAATAGCGTTCTGGTCTTCTTTTGAATTGCACGGTACCACTGTTTCAATCCTTCTTTCCGGGCATGAATATTTTCTCGCGTAATGGAAAAGCATACGACAACGGTGTGTTATGGTGAGTCGAAAATGTATGGACCAGTAAGCTAGTACGGATTGACTGGAATTACAGGTTTAATAATTTAAAGAAAACTTTCAATTTAGTTAAGCAAAATATTCACAAACGAAATGTGTGTACTAATTTAAGTTTCCATTGCCAAAAGGTATCCCACGATGCGAAGAAGAGTGGGAACCGTTCAGTTTTTCTATTGCCAAAATGTCACTTTAAACAAAGACTGAAGCATTTCAACTTTCATACAATCAGGAAATGCCAATATTTAAAATAGGTGGTGCTAGGGTGAGACACTGAGCATAGTAGCAAAACTTTTTGCGAGAAGGGCCTCCATATATGTTTCGGACCAACTGCAAAGTGCAAACACGAATGAGTAAAGTGGTTGCCATAACCCCGTGCTCAGATAAGCCATTGCTTGATGTCAAGTTGGATCCACTAGCGAGCAAAAGTTCACTGAAGCAATACTAGAATTCAACTCTAAAGAAAATGCAATTCAAATACGGTTATTTGAACACTTTCAAAGCAGAAATACCAAGTGTGATCCATGCTAATGAATTGGAAGTTACAAGCTCAAGGGTGGAGAACAAACATTGCGGTCCAAGAAATAGCTCATGGTGGCACACATTTTCAGATTTTGCGAGTGAAGAATTAATTGACTTTTGCAATGCAAGACGATAGACTCTTGAGCAATGTTTGGCCCCCGAATGATCATTAGCACCTTATAAGGTTCAAACTCTTCAATGTAATGGACTGCCAGTCATAGGCATCCTGGATCATTTGAGCTTCATACAGACCGAATTGAAGGTAACAACAGTGAAATATAAGTTCTAGCTTAAGGGACTGTCCAAAGAAGAATAGGCGTCAAAAGCGCAGCAACTATTAGTGTTGGTAACCATGGGGATCATGCGATCCCCAAGGCCCAGTGCCATAGCGACTCCCAACTGAAGGATAACCACCATCATAGATGCCTTGCAAACCCACCCCAGATGTTGACAGAGGTGCTCCATAAGGTCCCTGGCCGCTGAAACCTAAAAGAAATGTTATAGGCTTTAACAGCAATTATTTAAGTATTGTGAATGCAAGTGAAGAAAAAAATTTACTAGGTGCCCTTCTCTTTGCAATATCAGCCCTCAGCTTCTCAGCCTCCTGAGCCATAGCAACCAGATCCTTCTCCATTGCCTGCACTTGTGCTGCCAGCTCTGGCTTTGCCTTCTTCTCATACTCCAGAGCAGCCCTACAATGATATCATTAGTTATATGCTCTTTTACTCAATATATGGGAAACGAAAAAGAATGATACAGTGAATTAAAAGTGGAGGCAGCAAAAAAGTTAACATATGATCCATCAAGCATATCAATAAGCAGCATCATTCTAGAAAAGAAGACAAATCAATACCTAGTCTCAATCAGTTCCTGCCGCAGAGCATCACGATCAGCTATCATATCAGGTATTTTCTGGCTCTCAGATTTCTGATGTTCTAGCTCTTTTAATATGCCCTGCACCTTTGCAGACAACTCTTGCTTCAAAGACTGTAGTTTACCTGCTTCAGATCGTAGATGCAAAGCATCTTGCCTGAGGGGATCTAAGGTGCGTAGCTCTGCTTCCAGCTTCAAATTCCTCTGAATAAGTTCCCTTGATTCAAGTTCTTTTTCTGCACGATGTTTTGGTATAGCCTGACTTAGGACATGGAGATCTGCTTTTACACGAGGCATAGTTTGCCTGAGATTAACAATCTCATCTGCCAGTTGTTGGTTGTCTTCACGGATTCTCCGTATCTCAGCACGGCGGCTAGACAGCTCCGCCTCCAAGCGACGGGGAGAAACAGACCTTGCTCGTACATGGGGCAGAGGTGGGTCGTCACGAAATCTTCGAGGCTCATCAAAGTATTGGCGGGGTACACGATGTCTTCCCGACATGTATAGGCCTAACGAAGAATAATCAGATTAGTAACACATGAAAGTAAGAAATAAAAGATCAATCTAATTAAATAAGTAAGATGGTGTTTTGTTATTTTTAACAATCTTTCATTTTAACATCATGATTCAAGTTTATGAACATAAAAATTTGCAAAGACACGTCCATTCCCATGATGGCAAAGAAAGCACACCAATGCTAGCACAATCTGGGATTGTGTAAGAAATCACAAATTCACAACTGACTATATGAATATACACAAAATTGCAGTGTAGTATTAATGCCACTGACTGGGACTGGGGTAGTCCATTATGCATTACACGATTGCATATGAAGGCATCATGAAATCCATTTGATCATCTCAATAAAAACCTCTGTATAAGGGGTTTTCATGAAAAGAATCACACCAGTTATGAGACATAAAAAATTAAGCGTTAAGCGCTAAGCGAGCGTTTAACCTCCGCTTAGAGCTTAGGCGCACCTAAGCGCTGCCTAAGCGTACCCTAAGCGTTGTAGTAATAAAGCATTAATAGGTCACAAATAGAGATTTAGTTGCAATGCAACCCCAAGTAAAAGGAAAAAGGAAAAGAAAAAGGGAAGGGTTCAATTTAGTGGCCCATCCAGGCATCCAGCCCACTCAGGCCGGCCCACACAAGCCAGCCCATTCGTCTCCCTCCTCAGCCGGTCACTACCCTTCCTCGATTCTCTTCCTCCCCAGCAGCCACCGCCGCCCTAGGCTCCAGCCGCCGCCACCCCAGGCTCCGCCGCTGCCTCCCCCGCCACCGAAGACACTCTCTCCTCATCCGCGGCCGCCGCCTTCTCTCTTCTCTCTCTCCCAGTCCCCGCCGCCCGACTGCGCGTCCGCCGCCCGACTCCCTCCTCGGCTGCGCCTAGCCCCCGAGGCGAGGCGGAAGGAGGCCGCTCAGCACCTAATCGCGCTTGAGCGAGCGCTTTTTAGCGCCTTTTTTTCATGGGTTATGAGTTCAGCTAGATCAGATGCATAGCTGACAGAATTACAAGAATCCAAGGACACAATGGTCGTGTTTTCTTCCTAGTTTGATAGCAAGTTTTTTTCTTCAAAGAGAACAAGAAGGCCAAAAAGGACAGAAAGTTATAATGCCTTAGTTATCGATTTTTGAACTATGTCTTCAACTATAAAAAGGTCCAGTGGATCATTACATATGTCATCATGTATAAAAATGCGTCTAGAAGTCGGGGCTACCACCAGCTAGGGATCTACCCATGGATATCTGAGGAGAACATATATACAGCCAGCAGCCTGCAGCCCTACTAACGGAATACAAGTAAAATCAGAGACATTTTCAGCTCTCATGTTGAAGAAAATACAAGAGCAGAGGCGGATCTACCAATAGGGTAAGGTAGGGCGGTCGCCCTACCTAACAGGACTGTTTTACCTCGATTAGGGGCGCGGGGCAGAGCAGATCGTGGCGGCACGCGGG
>BCLH01000937.1:18530-40962 GCA_001602315.1 Zoysia pacifica | reverse complement strand
CAGAGAAGATCTGCACGTGCTTAGTGTTTAAGGTATTACATTCATTGAAATTTACAATTTCTTGATATTTTTATTTATTATCGGTAACTAGTTTATACATTGAATTGACAGGTTTATTAGTTTCCTTTCATATATATGGATCATGACTCAAATGCTAGCATTTACTCATCATATCAAAGGTATGTCACTTTTTTTGGTCGGATTAAACTTGTATTGGTTCGCCATACCAAGAATTTGTTGCTGGGTTCGCCACTGATCACATGCATAGGTTCATATATTTGTAGTTTAGTTTACACAGAATTTCTATATTATAGTTTTTCACTTCGTACTATGCAACAGTCCACCTTATACAAATGGGTGAATTTGATACATGCCTATTACAATTTTGCAAACTTTAAAATATGATATTCATGTGTCAATGATAGATGGGGCCCTGCAAATAAATGACACGTGGGCCCGCATGGCATATTTCAAATTTTACAAAATTATAATGGTATGTATCAAATTAATCCTATACAAATTTCTCCATAGCATATTTTTTTATAGCACAATTTGACACTTCATTCCTGAAAAAAAATATTTCCCATCTCTCATACAGCTACCAATGATTGACAAAGAACTGTCCACTGCTACTACAATATACTCCATAATAAGCCATCTTTGGCTTTTGGCGATAACGAAGGTAATCATATTTTAATAAAATGACATTACACATTTTTTTGTTATGTTAAAATTTTATGGATCCGAAAATTAGTACCATTCACTTACGAATTTCCCCACATTTCTAGATGTTTTGACACTGTCATCAACCATGCAACACTCACAGGGGCGGAGCTAGCCAGCAACGCCGTCGGGTCAGACGTTTTTTCAACAGGGTCAATTAAGCTAAATGATCGACCTTGAACAGTGATTTTTCACTGAAATTGCTGAAATTCGTCGGAGTCATATGACACCGGTGGTTACATGCAAGCTCCGCCCCTGAACACTCAGATGAATGCAAAACGATTTTTTGAATCATGCTCATGACTTTGGATGCGGCATTGACGTCAAAGAGAGAATCCCTAACTCCCTGTTCTACTATAATTTTTTCAATTAGCGATGTATCGATGTATACTCTCTATACTTAGAAATTTTGAAGTTCTTCAGACTTTTTGATATATTTTTTAACATGGGCATACAGTATGGCTATTTAACTCTATTCTTATGATAGATATCAAACAAAAACAGTTCTCAATGAATTTGTATTATATCGTGGAAATTGAAAATGACGAGGGGCATTAGGCACCGCAAAATGCTGTGCTCTCTCTCTAGAAAGAAATGTTTCGATCGAGAATCTGAATAAACGATTCAATGAATTGGCCTACAGCCATGGAATGAACAAGATGATGTTTCGCTGGCAAATCGCGTAGAGCGCTTCTGGATTGAACTGCAAGTTGCACGTATTTATGTAGAAAATGCCATTTTTCACCGAAGCTGCTTCGTCGCAACTTTTTCACAGCCAGCTGGTGCCCGTCTGCTGGAAGCCATAGCACCCACAGCCAATACAGCCCTAGACGTTCTCCCATCCGGCCGCCTTCTGTGTGCTGCCTCTCCAGCCCCAGACGTTCCGCTGCTAGCCGCTGCCCGCCTGCTGGAATCACGCAGGCAATGAAGCCCATCGTTGAATCCCGTCAAGCGGCCTTTCGAGGAAGAAGATAGGACGTGGCGGTGGGCTGGGCCTAACGGGCTCACCAAAATGAAGCTCATAAGTTGTATTTCCTTTTCCTCTAAAAAAAATAATTGTATTTCCTTTTCCTTTTCGTTCTTATTATTTATGGGATTCTAGATAGCAATTAAATAAGAAAGGTTTATGAAAACAAAACAAGAGGTCAAGGGTCTATGGGTAATTTCAATTCTTTTGCTCACAAAGTGCATCTAGGATCCTTTTGAATTTTGAGATTAATTCTGATAAACAATAAAAATATTTGATGGCATTTTATGAGTATGTGTGCAGGAACTAAGTTTACAGATGTTTATCAATCTTAAAAAAGAAAAGAGTATTGTTGGCTCTTTGGCTTTAGTGTTTATAGTGTTTATATTTTTTTAAGTCATATGACCATTGTACTATTAAAGGGGTTTAGCATTTTCTGTTTTAAAAATAGTTAAGTATTCAAACTTTCACATTCCCTCTCTCTTAATAGTTTTACTTTGGTTACTGGCTCCAGACTTATCTGTCCAGTGGTCGAACTCCAGAGAGGGAGCACGCGGCTCACCTTGGACTTATTCGGGTGTTCAGACTTGTTCGGTGCTTTCGGGTCTCCAGAGAGTTCTCTCTCTCTTTCGACAGAGCCAGGCTAATCTGGACTCGAACTTATCTGTTAAGGCCTACGGACTCCAGAGAAGGAGCACCCTGTTACTCTTCGGACTTATCCGTTGGGCGGGCGAACTCCAGAGCTGTTACACCGCGGCTTGATCGGACTTGTCTGCTCGACCGAACTAGTCCGCTAGCGAACTTGTCTGTGCCCTCTGCAGACTTCAAAGAAATAACCACGTTACCGTTAAGCCTGATGTCCGCACTTGTCCGGACCTTCGGACTAGTCTGCTCCTGATATTTTTAAAAAATCATCCTTAATTGATCTATATAATTCCTTTTCTCTCACGTCTTAGGGTTACCAAAAGCTTGCACATCTTTTCAAATCATGCTCTGAGACTCTCTAAGATCCACTTCTCCTCCTCCACTCGTTCTCCTCCTCCACTCGTTTTTCATTGAATCCCGTAAGGTTTTGATTGAAAGAAGAGGCTTTCATTCTCGATTCGATTTGAGCACTTGATCTTTTTATTACAGGACTTGCAGGACCTATTACTCTTGGAGATTTTTCTTCTAGACGGCTAGATGTCGCTCAGAATCTATCAAGACTATTGTGGTGAGATCTAAGAGGTTTGTATCACCCTCTTTTCGATTTAGTGACAAAACTAAGTTAATCTTTGTGGTCATTTGGAGAGATTTAGGGTTGAGTGCAACCTGGTTCTTTGTGGACTCCTCAACGAAGACGTAAGCTTTTGTGTGGAGCTGAACTTCAGTAAAAAATCGATGTGTCTCTTGTCTCCTTTTTAATTTGTGTTTGATCTATTTTTTTTCGCTGCGACTAGCAGACTTATCCGTAAGGACCGGATTTGTCTGTGACCAGACAAGTCTGACTGACCGGACTAGTCCGCACTCTGTTTTTACTGATCAAATTGTTTTTGCGACTCGAATTTCAAGTCGTTGCCTATTTACCTCCTCTAGGCAACTTTCATTAACCTTGTAGAAATCATATACCTCAGATATCCATAATTTCAGCCCAATCAACAAGTCCAACAACGAAGAGTTGCTCATCACTTCGTAGGTCACGAATCAACTCCACTAGACCAAGGCTCATCCGACCTCTAGGGGTTGGATGCCACTCCTCTGATCCATCTCAGGGTCAGGTAATCGCTTTACCTATTCGACCCCTGGGTCAAGCAACCACCTTCGGCGACTAACCTTCAACAGTACAAAAATTCTTGACACTGTGTGGTAGAACTTGTGTGTTGGACGGTGAATGAAAAACTGATTTTGTCCCTTCAGCGCTAAGTAAAGAAAGAAGACGAGGATAACAACAAGATAACCTAGAGACCCAGAAACTGTCAAAAAATCAACTTCGAGATGCTCATAGCCCCACCCGTCAGAGGATCGCCCATTCTGTACGCTTCAAGCTATATAACCCCGACCTCGTCCCCTTATAAGATCATACTGGAGATTCTTGGAGACAAGTAGGAGCAAGACACGAGTTGACACACGCAGAAACATACTTTATGCCTTAGGATTCTTGCTCGAGCGAGAACTCTATCTCCATTGTAACACATTTTCAAGTATATACGATACATTCTGATCCCTGAACGTACGGTATTTCGTCTCTGTGATGACCCAAATCAAGTAAAAACCTTTTGAGTCTTTCATAGACTAAGCTACCTTAACGAAAAACGAGCAAGAATCCCCCTCTGATACACAAATTCTATTATACTGACCATACAAAACGTCGACAAACCTGAATCACTAAAATTTGCCAAATGATCTTTGAAGCAACTTTGTTTCTGAGTAGGAACATTTCAGGCTAAAATCGAAATATTTCTATTTCTCATCGAATCTAAAACCATATCAAACACACAATAGGATGCATGTTTCAACAAAAAATATACCAAATACTCCCTCTATTTTTAGTTGTTGTCATCGTTGACTTTTAATTTTAACTTTGATCATTCGTCTTATTCAAAAAAATTTAATAAATATTATATATTTTGTTATAATTTCATTTATCATTATAGTTATTTGAATCACAATTTAAAATTTTACACATTTGAACTAATTTTTTTAATAAAACGAATGATCAAAGTTGATATTGAAAGTCAACGACGACATCAATTAAAGAACGGATGAAGTATCTTGTAACCCATAATGGGCCCTGAATCTTCCGCATTCCATTTCCATCTACAGTGTGATTAGCGAGGCAGAAATTACCTAATAAAAACTGTTTGAAATTAAGAATTGAAATTTAGGTGAAATTGGTGAAATGATACAGTACTGATAAATTCGGATAACTAGCTGATCAGTTTTTTTTCAATAAACTATTTGCATTCATATCATCATTTTGAATGCATTTTTCATCTGTACCATCAATCTAGTCAATAACACGTGTCTTGCATATCATTGATCTAATATGGTGAGATAGATGAAAAATGCAACTAAAAGTGATAGTACAGATGAAATTGTTCTTTTTTCAATTCACCGAGGCATATGCGACCAAACCTGAAAATGTTAAAAAAAATGTTTGATTTCTGATTTACTAAACAGTTTTATTTTGTTTTCCAATTTTTAAATTTCAATTTTGTTCATAAAACTGTGTCTAGACCAGGAGAAGGGTTTTGTTTTGTGAACTTGGCGACCAGCTGAGGAAAAAAACCCGTAACTGCTGTTCTGAAAAGCCACACTCATGGACGAAAAAAAGAAAACACACTCGAATTCAAATTCGAAAAGAAACCCTTCACATTCTCGGCCGCCTCCCGTGAGCCAAGAATCCCCACCTCCCCTCCCTCCTATGTCCTCCCCCTCCAACTCTCCGGCGAGGCCGCTACCGGCTGGTACATCGGAGTGGTCCTGCCCCCGGTGCACGTTCATCAACTCCTTCTGCAATGCCTCCCGCGAAATCTGCGAGGCCGCGCGCCCCGTGGAGGTCGGCGCCGACAACCCCGCGGCGGCGGCTGCTGCGGCTGCCGCGACGACCCCTCCCCGCATGTGCGGGAGTAAGAGGGAGCGCGTGAAGTCGCCGGACGTCGTCGACCTCTGCGACAACGCGGATCGGGAGGGCGAGGCGCCTCCTGCCAGGAAAGGTTCGCCCCGGCTCCTCTCCTCTGTACCGATTGTGATGTATTTCGTCGATGGATACGCAAGGATCACGCTTCCCCCATCCGTTCCTAGAGGGACTCGTACTTGCGATTCTTTTACTTTCGCGTAGAATACGTTCTTCACTTCTTGCTTTGCTATGATTGAGTACTTATATGTGGTATGCTACGCTGCTTTGTTCCCCATTTAATACGTATGCAATTCTAAAATTCACAAAAAAAAAGAACGATTGACATATACAGTCTCAGTTCGGCTATAATTTTGTTTTGACATGGAAAACTTCAGGACAGGCTCCCACTATTGATTTTATGGATGAAATGAAAAGGGCAAAGTGACACTAAAATGGAAAGAGGTACTAGGGAATTCTTTATCTATGAATATCATTAAGCTGATACTAACAACTATTGTGTCAGATTTACATTTTTTCACTTGTCTTCTAACTGATGCAAACATTGGACACTGATGCATAGAAAAAAATGCTATTTACTCCACATAATTACTACTATAATATGGATACCTATCCACGGGAAAATGGTGCTAAGTGCACCGCCTAAGTTTTTTTTCTAAGCGGTAGATATTATTAGCACTTTATCTAATAAAATAAGGCTGAAATGTAAAAAGAAAATAAGGAGCTATAGCCGGAGTTAAGCTCATGTATGAGAAGGGATATTTTATGATGTGAGGGATGGGTGGTGCCTGTAGTACGGCGGGAGCGGGGCCACTAGTACGGGTTGGTGGCTGGTGGAGTGGTGATGCGTGGCCGTGGTACGACTGGCCACTCAGGAGTGACAGGAGGTTGAAGAAGAGAGAGAGGGGAAGAAGGCAGGTGTTCGAAACCCAGCGGCGGGGGTGGGTTTGGGCGGGTTACAGCTGGATGCAATGCGAAATGACACTTTTGCCCATGAAAAAATGTTGTAGATAACGCCGCCCGTGCAGTTACTTGCACAAACATCGATCCAACCTCCAGTCTCTCCGGCGGTGTCGCTGCTCCGGCGATTGGCATCGGGTGAACGTCCCCAAGCACAACGAGTATCGAACGCCGTGGCCATCGGTTGCACGCCAGCCTAGGCGCTCGAATCACTGCTCCTTAGCTAGGTTTGTGTTCCATCGATGATTTGCTTTATCCTTCAAGCCCAGCCGCCTCTATTTCTCTCTCCGAAGTGACTTGTAGCTTGGATCGATTGAGTGTTGAGTAGATGCGCCAGACTGCTTCAACATTTGTTCGATTTCTTGTGGAAAGGAGCTGTACGTGCTGCTTCCCTTGCCAAAGTACCTGCCTCATTTGAGTGCGGTGCTCCCTTGTGCTCCCAGAACTTTAGTTCTGCTCTAGGAAGCTAAAAATCATGACTTCCGTTGTAGAGTTGATTATCTGTACTGAGTTGACTTTTTTCTTTTCTAGATAGAAATAATTTAGTGAATGTTTATTCGAGGCATATTCTCTGCACTCATGACTTCATCTAACCAGTGTGAGGAATAATTAAATTTATTATACTGCCTTACATTATTTTTTTTTGTTCTACAATGTAACTTGCTTTTTACTACTAGTTGACTTATTAAGTAGCAGTACTATCTACGTTCATGTACAGGGATAATGGCTCCAGGTTGTGTCAATATCTTGATGCATCATGTGGGTTCTTTTTCGAAGGAGGGCACACTAACATACGATGCTGGTCAGGTCTCCATCTTTCGAAATATTGACACGGACGTAATGTCCTACTACCATGTAGTAGAGCTGGCCAAAACTGTTGGCTTTAAAGATGGTGATACTCTATTCTATGCCATTCTTAGTCGAAGTCTTGATTCTGGTGGTATAGATCATCTCAAAGATGACAATTCAGTTTCTGAAATGATGAAGTATTTGAATCAGACCA
This sequence comes from Zoysia pacifica, assembly GCA_001602315.1. Lineage (NCBI taxonomy): Eukaryota > Viridiplantae > Streptophyta > Magnoliopsida > Poales > Poaceae > Zoysia > Zoysia pacifica. The sequence continues at coordinate 33,693 of BCLH01000937.1, read as the reverse complement.
ATTATCTAAAGGTTTACATTAAGCATAATGAGCATGAAGTGCATGGCCAACCAAGAGTTGTTGCCGCTGATCTACAAGAGAGCACATTTCAGGTATTGATTGCTTCTCTACAGCCATGTTTTATTTCACCATCTATTTCAGCTTGTGTTTTGGACTTATCCTTTAATTTAGGAAGCTAGCTATTGTCCAACTGTGATGCATATTTTGATTTGTCTTATATAATTTTTTTTAAAAAAATATCCATCTTATTAGATTTTATTTAACAGAACATGGTCTTACCTCTATGCACAAGAGACATGCTACTGTTCAATCAACCGATGAGACGTCATAGGATGAAATTATTAATGGCGTTACATGTTATTTTCATGTACTGGTTTTTACTCGTTAGAGAAAGGACCTTCTCAGCAAGCCAAATCAAGAATCTGAGTGATATCATATATGAAAGTGATATCTTGTGTGTCCAACAATTTCGAATGGATCGGGGATGTTTTTGGATTTTGTGTTCTTTACTAAGAGACGTTGGAGGATTACGGGATACTAGGAATGTTAGAGTTGAGGAAATGGTAGCAATGTTCCTGCACATATTAGCTTATGATGAAAAAAGTCGCTCCATGAGGACAGATTATCAAAGTTCCATAGAGACTATAAGTCGACACTTCAACAATGTGTTGCAATCAATTCTTAAGCTTTGGAGAGTGCCGCTTAGAAGTCCGCAACCAATATCAGATAATTGTAAGGAGTAGAGGTGGAAGTGGTTTAAGGTAAAAGCACATGAGATGAAATAAAAATTACTAATTTCATACACCGACTAATGACCACACCTTTGCATGTTATAGAATTGTTTAGGTGCTCTTGATGGTACATACATTAAAGTGAGAGTTCCAGCAGTTGATAAACCAAGGTACTGATTCAGGAAAAATGATATTGCAACAAATGTTCTTGGTGCTTGTACACTAGATATGCAATTTATCTATATATTAGCGGGTTGGGAAGGGTCTGCTGCTGATGCAAGGGTACTTCGAGATGCTCTGACAAGGCCATGGTTTGAGGGTTCCTCGTGGTAAGATGTGGTAGAGCTCCATTCACAGTCTTAATCATGAACATATATTCCACAAAAAAGTATAATAAGATTTCACAAACGTAGGTTGCTATTATCTTATGGAGGTCGGATACAAAAATTGTGATCGATTCCTAGCTCCGTATAGAGGACAGCATTACCACTTCAAAGAATGGGGTAATCCCCCATCAAGAAAGGAGGAACTATTTAACATGAAGCATTCTTCGGCACGGAATGTTATAGAAAGTACATTTAGACTGCTGAGGATCGTATTACCCTATTGACACCCAGATTGCAATAATCCTTGCTTGCTGCTATCTCCATAATCTCATAAGACAACAAATGGGTTCTGATCCATTAGAGACTGAACTGGAAGGTTTCTTGCAACATGAAGGCAGCAACCAAGGCACAGTTGATCGTGCGGAGTTATCTGTAGAGTGGACTGAATTTAGAGATGGTTTAGCAACTAGAACGTGGCATGCTTGGCAAGCAAAACACCGCCAGTAGTTGTACTTCATGATGCTTGATTGTAGGATGGTATTAAATGTATTCCAGAATTTCTATAAATGCTTGCTTATTTGTGTTAATTTGTCCCCTATTTTTCATTTTTGTAACTGACATACATTATTAAGCTGTGTTAATTTGTCCCCTGTTTTTCATTTTTGTATCTGACATACATTATTAATGCGCTATAATTTTTAGTCCTGTTGTGTGTTATGTTTTTTTTGTTGCCACATAGGTGACTAAGGGAAACAAAAGTAAAAAGCTGAATAAGAAGAGAGACAAGAGGATATAGATTGCAGAGGAAGAGAGTGCACTTGTTGGTATACTATATGAAATGAGTGACTCTACATGAAAGGCAGACACTGGCCACAAATGTGGGTACATGACGTACATAGAGAAAGAACTAGCTAAGAGATTCCCAAATGCTAATATCAAAGCTGATCCTCATATTCAGTCTCAGGTGAAAAAACTAAAGATGTTTTCATGTGTCTTAGATATTCAGCAAAATGAAAGTGGGTTCGGTTGGGATGATGAGAGAAATGATAGTTGGAGACCAAGAGCTATTCAATGGCTGAGCAAAGGTACATCAGATACATATTGTATTTTCAACATTATTGTATTTAACCTGCTCCATTATTGATTTTGCAGATAATATAATTCTTTCATATGTTGTACAGAGTCGACATAGAGCAGCAAATCTGTATATAAAGTCTTTTCACAATTATGATAAGCTTTGCTAGATATATGCTAATGATCTTGCAAAAAGAGGAAAGGCTAAAGGCCCTGGAGATGAGTTTGACCTATGTGAAGAACAATCTGCAGAGAATGTAACAGAACCAGCCCATCAATCTAACAGAACCAGCCCATCAATCGAAAAGTGCTGTTGACTCTCAATCTCAACTAAAATGTCCTGGCAGCAATCCATCACATGGATATAAATCTGCAGTTAGTCGCAAGAGGAAGCCTTCAGAAGATGATGCTTTGCTTTTGGAGATTTCCAGTTTGTCAAAGTCACTAAAAAATCTTGTAGAGACAGAAAATATAAATGTAGAGTCTATGAATCTAATCCAGTCTGTAGTTGCTCGTGAGGTTGAGGCCAAAAAAGAAACTGATGAAAGGAAGAAGCAATTATTTGCTGTGCTTACTGGATTCCCAAAGTTTACTCGTGAAGAACTGGTGTGGGCTGGTATTGCTATTGGTCAGGATAATGCAACCTTAAACATTGTAACAACCCATATTTCTCGAAGTCAAAGAAATTTAATTTGATGACTAAAATTCAAAAGGTTTAAGGAATCGAAGTCAAGAATTCAAATTTGAATTAAATCTGAAAAACAAGTTAGAGTGGGCATTCAAACATTTCAAAAGAGAGTTGAACAAAAATAATAAATTCTTATTCTAAGTGATCATACTGAGTATCAGGTATTAAAAAGAATTTTTGGAAAATTTAAATCTAAAAATTCAAAGTACCAAATTAATCTACTCCTTTAAAATATTACCAGTCTTCCGAATTTTATAGAATTAAATCCTCCTCGAATTTGAAGATGGTCTCAAAAGGAAAGTTGTTCCCCATAAAAATGTCTTCCACCCTGCAAATTTTCAAATTCATTGGAGCCCGGGAACTTGGGTTGTTGCTGCAAAAACAAAGAGCTCTCTGGGAATTTCGTAGAAAATAAGGATTTGAGAAGATTTGCGGATCCCACCAGTCAGCATCCACAGCCACCTCCTTCCTCCAGTCGACAGCACAGCAGGCAGCGCGGTGCTTGGCCATTGGCCCCTGAAGCAGACGCTGCCACGTCGTGGCTGGTCGGGCACGTCATCCCCCTAGCACTTATTCCTCCCCTCGCTGTCTCGTGCCCATTACTCCCTCTCCGGGAGTTCTCATTTTCATTTCTCTCACGCGCCGGTACAAGGCCACGCGCGACCTCCCTGTGGAGCCACACCACTGAGCGTGCCTCTGACCTCCTCCCTCGGCAAGCAGGAGTGCCCCTCCATCCCTGAGCCACCACCACCTTCCTCCCCTTCTTCCTCGCACTGATTCGTTGGATTTCGACTTTCCCCCAAAACTCGAGTTTGAGGAGCCGCCGGCGTGTTCCGTAGAAATCCGGCGCTGCTCCGGTGAAGCTTCTCCGATTCCCTTCGATTTCGTGTTGCTAAGCTCCTAACTCATCTCCTGGAGCCATTAATCAAGTTTTGGGGTAACTTTTGTGCAGTAGAGCTCGTTGCCGTTGCCGTCGCCTCCCTCGATGAAGCCGCAAGCCCTCACCTGGGACAGCCTCCTACGGCCATCCTCGATGCCAATCTCCTTGGTGCCTGTCTTTTCCTCGCCGCAGCGGAGCTCCAGGGAGAAGCCGTTGTTGGTTTCGTTCACCGACGCGCCGTCGCGACCTCGCCAGACTTCGCTTCTCGCCACTCGCCGCCGTCGACTATTTTCCGGTGAGGTCCTGACCTAGCTGGCCTCCCCGCTGAGCTCACTGCACTGCAGCGACCGGTTTGGCGCTAGGGCCCCTGTGCGCAACCGTCAGGGACCCAAGTCAGGCAAGCCGCCGCCAGGCGCCGGCCGCTGCGCCTTGGCTGGCCCCATCGGGAGCTCGGCTCAGCTTGGCCGGATCCGGTGCGGCCGTGCGGATCCGGTGCGGCCTGGGCCTGTGGCTGCCGTCTGGCCGAGCTGCACAGCTGCCACGTGGCGCGCCTCTGCGACTGGTTTTGTATAATTTCAAAAATTCATTAATTATCGAACAGAAATTCGTTAAATCTTTGAAAATTCGTAAAAATTTCGTTCTAGCTCGAAAAAATACGAAACCAACTTTGTTAGATTCCTAAAATCATTAAATTTGGATTTAAGCTATCAAACACCATGACTTCACTATTGACATAATAATTAATTACTAACTATGGAAGATGCATGTTTAATTCATATTAAAATTTGTATGCTTATTTAATTAGTGGAATTTTGCATGCATGTCGCTTAGAGGATTAAAGAACATTATAAAAATGTTTTAGGTAAATATCAACAGTATTTAATTTATAATTGATTTATCTCTATCTTCTAGTAATAAATTCATAATAATTAATGTAGTTTGTAGATAATTCACCAAATTTTGTCACAGTTTATCCTTACTGAATATTGACCCATGTAAATTAGGTCGAGTCCAGTAACCTTACTAAATATTATTAAATTAGTTTATCTAACCAAATTAAGTGAATTAGCTTAGTAAATAACTACAACATCTAAACTAGATTTGGATAAATTACTTAAGGTAGTCGTAATTAACCTTTAAGCTCTACTGGTATGACCTCTTAGGTTTAATTTATGTTAATTACTTTACTGTTTTAGAGTGACTAACTAATTAAATTAAGTCTCCACTCTATCTACTAATTTAAAGTACTTTAAATGCAATAATCAATTAAGTAGCTTTAATAATTTACCAGCCCACTCTATTAGTTTGTATGTTAATCCATTTAGTAACTTGATTTAATCCACTGCATTTGTATCATTGCATTGCATAGCATGCATTTTCATACTAGCGTTTATTTTCTTGTTTAGGGAATGATGTTCCGGAGAGTAGCGCGGGTGATGGGAAAAAGGGGCTACTGTGTTGATTGTGTGGAATATCTGCAACCTGTTTTGGATCAACTGTTAATATTGACTTGTTCAGTTATGATTATGTCTTGCATTAGGTCGGATATTAGTGGTATATGTGGGTTGAATCCTAATTGCTGCATTATCCATTCCTTGATTACTTGTTATACCTTGTCCTTCAATATTCTTGATCAAGGTGGGAATTTTCTATTTTATGGTGTATCTTGCTTATTCATGCTTAGACCGGTAGAAGTCGAATCGATGGAAGGTAACCGCCTTTTTGCGAGTGTAGGATCTTTATTTACTTGGTTACTCATACGATCAAGCTAAACTTGAGGATGAATATAAATTGAAGACCAGACGAGGAGGGGGTGACACATAGGATGGATTGGGAAGGCCGAGCCTTCACGATGGTAGCCCCGTCTAGGTCGATTAAGGACTGATCGTTGTTAATGTTGGCCTAGGCACTTTACGTTCATATCACATGTCGAATATAATGGTAAGACAAGTCGAATATCTCATTTGCATACCGGCATTTGCCCTATGAAGTCATGTCTTGAATGACACGCACGAGTGACCGCTGGGCTCTCACGAGACACGAGACCGGTCCTCTTTGACATGTCGATTATGCAACCACTCGGGGATAGGTGAGAGAAAAGTTGACATGAGTGCCCTCTTGTGTAACTTTAGCGGGTTACATGAGCCGGATGGTCCTTAAGTCATGTGGGTACAGTTTGACTCCCCTACAGGTGTATAATTGATTCGAATCGCCGCGGTCTCGGTCATGATCAAGCTTAGTGTCTATTATTGTTCATCGTAGTTAACAACTTCACCTAATTAATCATATCTGGAAATGGTTATGAGCTAGTATGGAGTTGATGTATTGTGGACGTATCTCAGTATTGTTGTTTACTTGTTACTTGGGTTAGTTAATTAGGGGCATGGGTTATGTATGCGTCTTATACCTCTAAGGTTGTTTGCTTTATGCTTGCTTAATATGTCAGTTTTGCTTAATCCTCGCTTTATGCAAAAAGTTTTAACCTATGACCTTATCCTTGCTATTTAACCCTATGCATTATCTTAGAGTCGGAACTAGCCTATGAGTAAGTCTTGATGAGTATCTTCGTACTCATGTTTGCTTTGTTAGAGTTTTGCAGATGCTGTTATTATTTGCCCCTTTCAAGCGTGATGGTGGTGTCCGTGGGCTGAGCATAATCATCCTTTTTTGTTTGTTTTGAAAACAAAAGTTTTTGTTGCATGCATTATTGACTATCTTTGTTAGAACCTAAACTAATTTGATCTTTGTTGAACTATGATTTTAGAAAGTCTGGGGGTTGAACGCTATGACCCTACTACTCCCATTCATGTAAGTTTGTTATATCCTTCTTTACTTATGAACGGTAATAATTTTCCCAATTGTTTTTTTAGTATGTTTATCTCTTTGCAATGTATACAATGTTGGTTACCGATATGCTCTTGTTTTGGACGATGTTTAGAAAGCATATCAGAGGACTACCGAGGTTGGTTTCTTGTTAGTCGAATTTAGAGCTTGTGTATCGCTTATGTACTGCAAGCTAATTTGACTAATTGGAACTCAACTTAGACAATTCCTGACAGCGTGGTATCAGAGCTTGGTTTAACACATACCCTAAAATTTGCTAGCAACCTGGGTAATTAAAATTTGCTCAACCTCACTAAATCAACTAAAATTTGAACTAAGTAGTTGCTGATTTTATTTCTCTCTTATCTTAGAATTGTGTGTCTCACCCTTATTTAAGGAAATTGTTTGCATACACACAGGAGATATTACGGGGTTAAGATGGCAGCCATATATTATTTTAGGACGCGATAGTTAGCTGTGATTGAAAAGTTTTTTGTTTTCGAAAATTGCCCATGTGTGGTGTCTCATTTTTCTTTCCTAAGTTGTGTTTGTTTGCTTGTTGTTTGTGGGGAGAGATTTTGTTTCGTGTGAGGACGTTAGTGTGAGCATATGCATATCATATCATACATGCCTGCATTTATTCTTGGTAATTAATTAAGCTTATATAGGCAAAATTCTACCAATAAACAAAAATTATTAGTTGCTATTCGAGTCATTAAAAATCTACCACCCAATCCCTTATCAAGTTAGTTTTATATAATTTAGTTGAAGCAATCAGATAAAGCAACTTGTTGGACAAGAGAACATGCAAATAAAAGACGGTGAAAATCCGAACATGATCTTCTGACCATTTGTTGTCTTCCACCTCCTTGTTCTTGCTATCCATTTCATTTTATATTCCCTCCTTGTTGTTTTGTTTGCTAATTAAAGGAAAACAATATTGATCACCCATGCAAATATTCATTATTGAAGTTTTCTAATAAGCTAACAAACATATTTTATGCTAATTGGCAAGTCATAGTCATGGTCTTGTACAAACACAAAAATCTAATAATTAAATTGGTTATATATACAAATATTAAAATTGAGAACTACACTAGAATAGGAGCTATTCCGAAATGTCACCTATTAACTATACTTCCATCAAAGAAGGCTTTGAAGATGTTAGAGCTCAAAGAGGTGATAAGCTGATGTCTCGCACACCCCTATGGACTGTCAAGTCACCACCTAACTTGTGTTCTTGATATATCGCACCCAAACATCACTTTTATCTAAGAGTTAAATTCCTTTTCGTCTCTTTGAGTTCATTTATCTGAGTTGGCCTCCAATCAAACATAGTCATCTTACGATGTCCTTCTTATTCGGTATTATGCTTCTTTTATTTCAACTCTTGGATCATATCGCCTTGAGAGCCTAGATATGTTTGACCTCGCCTATCCTTTCAAAAGTCATACACTAACCTTTTAAAGCGCTTCCAAGATGCATGATCGCCTGATCTAAACCTATGCATCCTTATAAGTAAACCCTTTCTGATCTCATTTAAACATTGCACACGATCATTATGTTATCCCTCATCAATGACCCTATTAACTAGCAAGATCTATGGGTTGTTCCTTATCCTTACCTACCTTGGAGAATAGTTTATAGCTCCAAAACTTTGGTATTTTATCTTTTAAGAAATCACTTACCTTGGGTTGTCTTCTTTCTGATAATTGTCCTAAAGCTTGATTTCTTTTCTTTAATTCATCCTGCCAGATAATTCTCACCTTTCTTCTATTGATAACTCTTTTCATCCTCTACTCGAAAACTTTGATGTCTGCAATCGTTGGGATGATCCTCGCTATCCTTCATAGCATCTTTTTGCACTATCCTGTCTGATTATAGAACTCTGATTCTCTAATGGACTTCTTTTTGATACCCTTTGACTTTATTAGAATGAGGGCCTGTTGTCTAACAAAATCCTTGGTTCGTGGTCTAAAAGACAGTCGCGTTAGGTATCTTGATAAGTAACCACAGACCTTTGTACCTTTCTTCATGAACAAATCATTCTTGACCGAGAATGATTATTGCATGAAACAAATATGATCACACGATCCTGTTTCTCTTGAAATTCTTGTTTCCTTTCCTAGAACCAGCTAGTGGTGACACTCTAAAAATGCAATTTGATTTTCAGATGTGCCGGTTCGCCCAGGTGCTTCTCAAAACCAAGAATTGGCAGAGAGAAACTATCCTTCCTAATGTTGGGGAGAGAATCCAATGGTAATGTTCGACTGAACGGATGTCGTATTATCCAGAGTATGCAACCAGAATGTAGAATGATATACTTGGAATTCTCATCTGAACAACTAGTCTGTTCCTTGCTTTTAAATCTATATTTTTTCTCAATTTATGCATGATACCTAGTATATCTTTTCTACGAATGTTGTTCATGTACTTTTAATTCAATCTTGGAACTAATCAAACCTCTACATGGATCTCCCACCCATCTATGTTATTTAAACTCATGCGGTGATTCATGTTTGATGAAGATCAAACCCTTATCTGTCTTGATCACATCACCGTTATCTCAAATTATCTTAAAAGGTTCTCTTTTGCCATTGGAATTTCGCTCAAATATTCCTAAACTCAATCCTTGTGAAGTTCCCTGTTCTTGGTAGTCTGCATGTTTCTTTGACATGAAAGACCAAAGTGCTCCTTGTTAACCATTGAATAGTTTTCCCTAAACCATTTTGATATCAGATTTTCATTACGAACCTCCTTGGTACTTTGTTTTTATAATGTGCCTTGTGTACAATGTATTAAGACCGTGGTTTCCTTGACTTATCTAATATAGAGATCAATTGTTGCAAGTTGATTTGATCTCAAAAATCGCCCTTGCTCTCGTATGCTTCGTATAAGTCTCCTTATGAATTGTTGTGCGATAAACTTTTAAAATATCCTTGATCTTTTCTTCCACTAGAAATCTTGTTCATTTGGATCGACTATTTTTATTGTTACATGATGAAGTTATTCTTGTTTAGACGCTCCTGTAATTCGAGTTGAACTTTTAACACCAAATTCATTACCTCCACTAGTTTTCCATTATCCATCTATATAATGTCAAATCTCTTTGGAAATTAATCACGGCATTTTTTAAATCCAATCATTGGTAGAATTGTTCCTTGTAGAATGATAACTTCTAGCAGCACCTTAGTAAAAATAAAACCACTTACCAATGACAAGCGGAAGATTTCTTTGAGAAAGTACAACAACGACAAGGAAGCATCCTTATCGAAGATGAGAGAAGAAGGAGCAAATCAGAAGTATGAAGATCTTCTATCCCCGAAGAATTCTAAAGATGAACTAACATAACTGACCTTTTAGTCTCATAAGCTTACTAGTTTCCGTAAAACTAGAGATTTAGGCCTATGCTACTATGACACTGTCCCAGGAGATGAAGCACCAAGAGAATTTCAAAGAGATGACCGTATTATCCAGAAGAAAGATGACAACATGAAGATTAAGCTTGCTTTTCACTCCACGAGCTCGAAGCCAGACGAACTCGTCTTGTGTTCTGAAACTTATTAATTACCTCTGCTAACATCTTGTGGAATCTCGAGGATGATATTTCTTTAAGGGGGAGGGCTGTAACAACCCATATTTCTCGAAGTCAAAGAAATTCAATTTGATGACTAAAGTTCAAAAAGTTTAAGGAATCGAAGTCAAGAATTCAAATTTGAACTGAATCTGAAAAACAAGTTAGAGTGGGCATTCAAGCATTTCAAAAGAGAGTTGAAAAAAATAATAAATTCTTATTCTAAATGATCATACAGAGTATCAGCTATTAAAAAGAATTTTTGGAAAATTTAAATCTAAAAATTCTAAGTACCAAATTAATCTACACTTTTAAACAATGACCTATCTTCCAAATTTTATAGAATTAAATCCTTCTCGAATTTGAAGATGATCCCAAAAGAAACGTTGTTCCCCATAAAAAGTTCTTCAACCCTGCAAATTTTCAAATTCATAGGAGCTCAGGAACTTGGGATTTTGTGTGAGAAACAGAGAGCTCTCTGGGAATTTTGTGGAAAATAAGGATTTGAGAAGATTTGCGAGTCCCACCAGTCAGCGTCCCCAGCCACCTCCTTCTTCCTCCAGTCGACAGCACAGTAGGCAGCGCGGCGCTTGGCCATTGGCCCCTGAAGCCGACGCCGCCACGTCCCGACTGGTCGGGCACGTCATCCCCTCGCACTTACTCTTCCCCCTCGCTGTCTCGTGCCCATTACTCCCTCCCCGGGCGTTCTCTCATTCTCATTTCTCTCATGCGCCTGTACAAGGCCGCGCGCGACCTTTCTATGGAGCCACGCCACTGAGCGTGCCTCTGACCTCCTCCCTCGGCGAGCAGGAGTGCCCCTCCATCCCTGAGCCACCACCACCTTCCTCCCCTTCTTCCTCGCACTGATTCGTTGGATTTCGACTTCCCCCAAAACTCGAGTTCGAGGAGCCGCCGGCGTGTTCCTTAGAAATCCGGCGCTGCTCCAGTGAAGCTTCTCCAATTCCCTTCGATTCCGTGTTGCTAAGCTCCTAACTTATCTCCTGGAGCCATTAATCAAGTTTTTGGGTAACTTTTGTGCAGTAGAGCGCGTTGCCATCGCCTCCCTCGATGAAGCTGCAAGCCCTCACCTGTGACAGCCTCCTACGGCCATCCTTGATGCCAACCTCCTTGGTGTCGGTCTTTTCCTCGCCGGAGTGGAGATCCAGGAAGAAGCCGTTGTTGGTTTCGTCCACCGACGTGCCGTCGCGACCTCACCGGACTTCGCTTCTCGCCACTCGCCGCCGTCGCCAATTTTCTGGTGAGGCCCTGACCTAGCTGGCCTCCCCGTTGAGCTCACTGCACTGCGGCGACTGGTTTGGGGCTAGGGCCCCTGCACGCGACCGTCGGGGACCCAAGTCCGGCAAGCCGCCGGCAGGCGCCGGCCGCTGCGCCTTGGCCGGCACCATCGGGAGCTCGGCTCAGCTTGGCCGGATCCGGTGCGGCCTGGGCCTGTGGCCTGCCGTGTGGCCGAGCTGTACAGTTGCCACGTGGCGCGCCTCAGCTGCTGGTTTTGTATAATTTCGGAAATTCATTAATTATCAAGCAGAAATCCGTTAAATCTTTGAAAATTTGTAAAAATTTCTTTCTAGCTCGAAAAAATACGAAACCAACTTTGTTAGATTCCTAAAATCATTAAATTTGGATTTAAGCTATCAAACACCATGACTTCACTATGGCAGATGCATGTTTAATTCATATTAAAATTTGTATGCTTATTTAATTAGTGGAATTTTGCATGCATGTCACTTAGAGGATTAAAGAACATTATAAAAATGTTTTAGGTAAATATCAACAGTATTTAATTTATAATTGATTTATCTCTATCTTCTAGTAATAAATTCATAATAATTAATGTAGTTTGTAGATAATTCACCAAATTTTGTCACAGTTTATCCTTATTGAATATTGACCCATGTAAATTAGGTCGAGTCCAGTAACCTTACTAAATATTATTAAATTAGTTTATCTAACCAAATTAAGTGAATTAGCTTAGTAAATAACTACAACATCTAAACTAGATTTGGATAAATTACTTAAGGTAGTCGTAATTAACCTTTAAGCTCTACTGGTATGACCTCTTAGGTTTAATTTATGTTAATTACTTTACTGTTTTAGAGTGACTAACTAATTAAATTAAGTCTCCACTCTATCTACTAATTTAAAGTACTTTAAATGCAATAATCAATTAAGTAGCTTTAATAATTTACCAGCCCACTCTATTAGTTTGTATGTTAATCCATTTAGTAACTTGATTTAATCCACTGCATTTGTATCATTGCATTGCATATTATGCATTTTCATCCTAGCGTTTATTTTTTTTGTTTAGTGAATGATGTTCCGGAGAGTAACACGGGTGATGGGAAAAGGGGGTTGCTATGTTGATTGTGTGGAATATCTGCAAACTCAAGGCAAGCACCTTGTATCTAGAACCTGTTTTGGATCAACTGTTATGACTTGTTCAGTTATGATTATGTCTTGCATTAGGTCGGGTATTAGTGGTATATGTGGGTTGAATCCTAATTGCTGCATTATTCATTCTTTGATTACTTGTTATACTTTGTCCTTGAATATTTTTTATCAGGGTGGGAGTTTTCTATTTTACGGTGTATCTTGCTTAGCCTTGCTTAGACCGATAGAAGTCAAATCGGTGAAAGGTCACAACCTTTTCGCGAGTGTAGGATCTTTATTTATCTGGTTACTCATACGATCAAGCTAAATTTGAGGATGAATATAAATTGAAGACCAGACAGGGGGGTGGGTGGGCCGAGCCTTCATGGTGGTAGCCCCGTCTGAGTCGATTAAGGACTGATCATTGTTAATGTTGGCCTAGACACTTTACGTTCATATCACATGTCGAATATAATAGTAAAACAAGTTGAATATCTCATTTGCATACCGGCGTTTGGTCTATGACGTCATGTCTTAAATGACACGCATGAGTAACCGCTGGGCTCCCACAGGACACGGGACCGGTTCTCTCTGACATATCGATTATGCAACCGCTTGGGGATAGGTGAGAGAAAGGTTGACATGAGTGCCATCTTGTGTAGCTTTAGCGGATTATATAAGCCAGATGGTCCTCAAGTCGTGTGGGTACAGTTAGACTCTCTGTAGGGTGTATAATCGATTTGAATCACCGCGTCCCGATCATGACTAAGCTTAATGTCTATCATTGTTCATCGTAGTTAACAACTTCACCTAATTAATCACATCTGAAAAAGGTTGTGAGCTAGTATGGAGTTGATGTATTGTGGACATATCTCAGTATTGTTGTTTACTTGTTACTTGGGTTAGTTAATTAGGGGCATAGGTTATGTATGCGTCTTATACCTCTAAGGTTGTTTGCTTTATGCTTGCTTAATATGTCAGTTTAGCTTAATCATCGCTTTATGCAAAAAAATTTAATCTATGGCATTATCCTTACTATATAACCCTATGCATTATCCTTGGAGTCGGGAATAGCCCATAGTATGTTTTGCTGAGTATCTTCGTACTCACGTTTGTTTTGTTGGAGTTTTGCAGGTACTGTTATTGTTTGCCTCTTTCAAGTGTGATGGTGGTGTTCGTTGGCGGAGCACAATAATCCTTTTTTGTTTGTTTTTAAAACAAAAGTTTTCGTTGCGTGCATTGTTGAGTATCCTCGTTAGAACCTAAACTAATTTTGCTTTTTTTTAACTATGATTTTAGAAAGTCTGGGAGTTTAACGCTATGACCTTACTACTCCTATTCATGTAAGTTTGTTATATCCTTCTTTACTTATGAACAGTAATAATTTTTCCAATTATTTTTCTAGTATGTGTATCTCTTCGCAATATAATGTTGGTTACCGATATGCTTTTGTCCTGAGCGATGTTTGGGAAGCATATCGAGGGACTACCGAGGTTAGTTTCTCACTAGTCGAATATAGAGCTTGTGTGTCGCTTATAGATTGCAAGCTAATTTGACTAATTAAAACTCAACTTGGATGGTTTCTGACAAACATGTTCTTGACCACTCCAAATTAGTTCAAATCTGAATTTATTACCCAGGTGTTTGAGAAGGCAAAGTAGTTGGTGTAGATACAAGTAACAATGGCTCTTTTGTTTAGTCTAACTAGGTAAATGCAAGATTAGATCTGTAGTATAGATCAGTAGTAGTGCCATCTCAACGAACTGAAATTGGAGCTCTATTTTGATGGCTTTGGGACTTGGGTTATTTTGATGGCTTTGGTATCTTAGCATCAATCCAGATCACCTGATTGAAACTTGGGTTGTTTGACTTAAATCGCTCTAATTGCATTATTTGGAACATGTTTATTTTGGGCAGTGCGTAGCAAGAGATGTGACAAGTAGGTAGTTGGTAGGATCAGGAAATATTTTGTTGTAAATATTTAAGTGCTCATGGCAACTTTATATATATGTATGACTGATGGAAGGCATCGATTAAATCTCAAGTTACTAGTATAATATGTTAGTATCAGTTGACTCTCTTTTTTATTCCAGTACATGCTTACATGGACTATTGATTGAAGGCAAAACATATTTCGAATTATGAAATAAAGTCAACGTTTAATCTAGCCATGACATTTGTTGATAACGTGACAATATATTGTTTTTTTTTTAATTTCAGCTAAGGGCAGTACAATCCAATAAATTATATAACCTAATCCTTAACCCAACACATCCAAACATAAGAAAAGGATTTAATCTCCAAATCCATAACCTCAACCCACCTCTCTATTTCCCAATCCATATCCTTTTCCTTAACCCAACCAGTACCCAAATACCACCTTGGTGTCCAGCTGCGGAGATAAACCTATGGGCCATGACCCATGACCGCTGTTCTGAAAAAGCCAAGAATTTTGCAATTATACCATTGCCAACGATGGGCTTCGTAATTATACCATTTTAACATTGGGCTTCGTCGGAATACCATTATAATGATATTTTATACGTTTCTTTACCATTCGAAAGAATTTAATCATCATTAAAACTTTTAATCATTACTTAGCCAAAAAAAATTGTCATCTCTGTCGCCGGCGCGCGTGCCGCCGCCACAGCCTCGTCGCGCTCAGCACGCGCGCAGCCG
>BCLH01000937.1:5129-18190 GCA_001602315.1 Zoysia pacifica | reverse complement strand
ATGATGATGTTTCGTGGCTAAGTAATGGTTACAAATTTTAATGATGATTAAATTTTTCTGGATGGTAAAGTAACGTATAAAATTTTATTATAATAGTATTTTTACGGAGCACAATGTTGAGATAGTATAATTACGAAGCTCACGGTTGGCAATGATATAATTGCTAAATTCTAGAAAAAGCCACACTCGAATTCAAAATTTAAATCAATTTTCTGAATGGTAAAATAACGTATAAAATTTTATTATAATAGTATTATGACAAAGCACAATGTTGAGATAGTATTACGAAGCTCACGGTTGGCAATGATATAATTGCTAAATTCTGGAAAAAGCCACACTCGAATGCAAATTCTAAATCAAAACGGAACCCTTCACATTCTCCGCCGCCTCGCGAGACCCAATAATCCCCACCTCCCCTCCCTTCTATGTCCTCCCCCTCCAACTCTCCGGCGAGGCCGTTACCGGCTGGTACATCGGAGTGGTCCTGCCCCCGGTGCACGTTCGCCAACTCCTTCTGCAATGCCTCCTGCGAAATCTGCGAGGCCGCGCGCCCCGTGGAGGTCCGCGCCGACAGCCCCGCGGCGGTGGCTCCTACGGCTGCCGCGACGACCCCTACCCGCATGTGCGGGAGTAAGAGGGAGCGCGTGGAGTCGCCGGACGTCGTCGACCTCTGCGACAACGGGGATAGGGAGGGCGACGTGCCTCCTTCCAGGAAAGGTTCGCCCGGGCTTCTCTCCTCTGTACAGGCGTCGATTGCGATGTATTTCGTCGTTGCTACGCAAGGATCTCGCTTTACCTATCTGTCGCTAGAGGGACTCATACATGTGGTTCTTTTACTTTCAGCGTAGAGTACATTTCTTCATTTCTTTCTTTGCTCTGATTGAGTACCTATCTGTGCTATATGCTATGCTGCTTTGTTCCCCATTTAATACGTATGCAATTCTAAAATTCAAATAAAAAAAAAGAACGATCGACATATACAGTCTCAGGTCGGCTATAATTTTGTTTTGACATGGAAAACTTCAGGACAGGCTCCCACTATTGCTTTTATGGATGAAATGAAAAAGGGCAAAGTGACACTAAAATGGAAAGAGGTACTAGGGAATTCTTTATCTATGAATATCATTAAGCTGATACTAACAACTATTGTGTCAGATTTACATTTTTTCTCTTGTCTTCTAACTGATGCAAACATTGGACACTGATGCATAGAAAAAAATGCTATTTACTCCACATAATTACAACTATAATATGGATACCTACCCACGGGAAAAGGGTGCTAAGTGCACCGCCTAAGTTTTTTTCTAAGCGGTAGATATTATTAACACTTTATCTAATAAAATAAGGCTGAAATGTAAAAAGAAAACAAGGAGCTGTGGCCGGAGTTAAGCTCGTGTATGAGAAGGGATATTTTATGACGTGAGGGATGGGTGGTGCCTGTAGTATGGCGGGAGCGGGGCCACTAGTACGGGTTGGTGGCTGGTGGAGTGGTGATGCGTGGCCGTGGTACGACCGGCCAATCAGGAGCGACAGGAGGTTGAAGAAGAGAGAGAGGGAAAGAAGGCAGGCTGGGTCGTGTTCATGTTGGGCCACGCGGCTAGAGTGGAAAGTGGTCCAGTGCGGGGTGGACGAAGAGAGGGCATAGTTGCAGGCTGCGCCGAAAGAATGAAAAAAGAGGAAAACTGCCCAAGGCAAGGAACTGTTTGGAGAAAAGAAAAAAAAAGAATATTAAGGAGAAATGAAATATATAAAGAAAGTCCAAAAAAATAAATATTCTAATAATACTAATTACTTGTCAAAGTCCCAAATCTTATAAACTTTTGAACTTTCCAATTCTCGTGTTCCTTAATAAGATGAGAAGTTGTCTTTTGTAAAAAAATAAACAAATTTGTGCTGAGTTTTGAAGAAGTAATATTGCTCATTTGATTTGAAATTTTAGGGTGTTACATTTTGTTATGAGTTTTGGTTTTCAATGTCACATGAAAAGCTAAATTTCCTATAGGAAATTACCAGACTGCTTTAGATAAGAAGACTTTCAAAATCATGACATACAATCTCTGGTTCCGTGAGGATCTGGAACTGAGCTGCAGGATGGATGCTATTGGGAATCTTATTAAGCACCACAGCCCAGACATTTTGTGCTTCCAGGTCCAGAATTTGAGCTATGAATTATTTCCTTCCCCCCTTCTGGGTGCCGTAGGTGGGATCTGATATGTCGAATTTCAGGAGGTTACACCATACATCTATGTGCTTCTCCAAAGTTCTGAGTGGTGGAAAGAATACAAATGTTTGTTATCACAAACGAAGGCAACGGGAAGACCATATTACTGCATGCAGGTAATTCTTTGATCGAACTTTAGTGCAACATGATTCCAGACATCTTTGAAGATTGATCTTACTCTATATTCTGCTTGAAATGGTGCTTGGATGCAAATCGCATTTATTTAATTACTATAATGCTAACTAATAAGGAAGAGTGTGCAACATTCTGGAAGTACTTTTGGTAATTTGTATTTGAATGGTATCTCATAAAGACATTCTGAAGGTCACAGAATTTGACTGCTTATTGTGAGACATGCTGAGTTTCTCAGTTTATTTTGTTGTATCATGATTACTTGATTTAATTAACATTAATAGTTGAGCCACAAACGAATTTTACAGTGCATAGCCAAATCAGTGGTAACTGCCCTATAAAATTTGCATGTTAGGAAAACCTGAGTTACTCTGCTATGAGCTGTGACCATCTGATCTATCTGGAATCGATGTGAATGCCCTAGTGCACTTTGCTGCTTACAAGTTTAGATAATGATATAATGACTTGCTAGTTGCTACTCTGTACTTTGGTTGACAACAACAAATTCCATAACAAAGAAGAATCGTGGACAAGTTGACAATGCCTTTTCTGAATCAAGATGTTATAGATCCTTGTCACTGTGATTCTATTTTGTGATTAGCCTGAATTCTTTGGTCTATGTTGTTCTAGAGGGGGGTCTAGCTTATTTAATTCAGGGTTTTGATGTGTGACTGGACTGCCCAAGTTCTATTCGGTGCCAATCTTAGTGCCTATTTCTTCAATAAAAGCGGGCTAGGTCCTCTTAGGTTGGTCAGGCTTTGTTTTTTTTTTCTACTGTTACTATCATTTCATTTTGTCCATTACTTCATTAATTTTATCCCAAACAAATGCAGTTGAGCAAAGTGCCAGTGCGGTCATTTGAAAGCATCCCATTTTCTAACACAATTATGGGAAGAGAGCTGTGCGTAGCAGATATCCTAACTGGTAAGATAACGAACCTGGTTGTGGCCACGACCCACCTAGAGAGCCCATGTCCTGCTCCTCCTAAATGGGATCAGATGTACAGCAAGGAACGAATTACTCAGGCAAGAAAATCTCTCGAAGTTCTAGGACGCTACCGCAATGCAATATTCTGTGGGGACATGAACTGGGATGACAAAGGAGATGGTCCCTTCCCTATGCCGGATGACTGGATAGATGCTTGGGTTGAACTGAAGCCTGGCGAAGATGGCTGGACCTACGACACAAAGGCAAACGGGATGCTTTCAGGTAACCGCAAGTTACAGAAGCGGCTGGACCGGTTTGTATGCAAGTTGGAAGATTTCAAGATTGATAGCATTGAGATGATTGGAACAGAGGCCATACCGGGTATTTCATACTTCAAGGAGAAGAAGGTTCGCAAAGAGGTCTGCAAGGTTGAACTTCCTGTCTTGCCCAGCGACCACTTTGGGCTTATTTTGACTGTCACCCAGCTGGAGAATGACGACACCTAAACTATCGTTGCAGTGGCCATGCATCATTTACAGGATGCTCTACATTATTCCTTGTTGACATGGTTTATGGGCCACTTTTAGGTTTCCGCTTTTCCTGGTGGCATTCCATTTTGTGAAAGTTTGGTGGAGCCATCAGTTTGCTATGTAGACATGTCATGCTTGTCTAATTTGGTGACTTTATCCTTGAAATGATATGCCTAGCTAAATCCATCTGGTCTGACGGTTGAATGAAAGTAAATCTTGATGAAATATTGATTCCTTCAATGCCGGTGTGAACTTACCGTACGCTTAATGTGCCAATAAAGTGCCACCGTGTTCAAATTTTAAGCCCCTTATTAGTGCCACTGCCGTCACTTTCGTTAGTTTTCACTCTTAGAAAACTTTGAAAACGTCCATGTCCGGACAGAATAGGCTGGGTACTACCATTTTAGGCATGGTTTCAGCATTTTTCTCAATCCTATGTTTTTTCATTGAAATTGAGCTAATTTATGTGAACGTTCTATGTGATTATTTTTTTTTCTCAAAAATATAGGAGAGATGCGCTTCATTATATTAAGAATAAAATGGGACGAGAACCTATTACAACATACTCAATCAGTACATCAAACACAACACTATGACCTGAAAACATCTTGAACAGAACTAACTGCACATTGAAACAACAGGAACTAACTCCTAGCTGATAACGTGATCAGAGAGGACAGATCTTGAGCTCTTCTACTTCCCATAACCTATGTTCACTCTCAGCACAAACCACTAATCTTTGTCACGCTTGGCTGAACACATCAAAGACAAAAGAATTGCGATGTGTCCAAGTGTCCAAGCCCTGAGCGGGACCGTGGAGTTCAGTTCCTTGCAAGTTTGAGCAGAGGTTGTATGCTATTCCTATGCCGCCAATCATCAAAGGAATTGTCTTCTAACTGTGGAGCAAGGTGTTGCAGCCCCATCTGCTTGAGGGCAGAATGCTAGAATTGCCGTGCAAAGGAGCAAGCGAACAGAAGAATATGGTTGATCGTTTCTTGTTCGTAATCACACGACAAACAGCATGCAAAATTGCAAATTGCTTCTCAAACTGAACTGAGGTGCTAGATATCATGATGCACAGACCCGACACCCGAGCAGTTGGACGCCACACCCGCCAAGTCAACATGAACGCCGGCAAAGCAGTGGCCGGCGTGGCCGCAACATGATTTTGCGACCTTCACCCATGGTTCCAACTTTTGCGCTTCTCATGTACTCCTTACTATTTTAAAAATATTGACACTACTTCTAACATCATTGATCATTCATTATATTCAAAAAAAATATAATAAATATAATATTTTTTATTATTAGTGGTATTTAAAAACGCATAATAGTTTTACATACTTGAATAATTTTTTTAAATAGAACGAAGGAGGGAGTTCAATATTTTCATACCTAGGGTCTAGGGGTGGTAGTTGGTACGGAGTACCAGGCTGCTTGTGTCCTTTTGCTTGGCCTTAGTCACAGGTCGCCGGTCGGGCAATAAAAATACCATGTAAATATATTGTCGGCTTAAACTTGTTGCGGGCGAAATGGACTGTAAAACGGTCCATGGGCCATGACCCTTTACCAGCAACACGTCGATTTTGCTTTTGAGATTGTTCAGGTTGTAACTAATAGATGCACTCAAACAGGACACATTATTACGTTGTTGATAATAGAGGAAACACTCGTAACCAACGTAATTTATAAAATGTTTATTTAGAAAATCCCAAAAGAGCGCAATATTTTTATTAACTGCCAGCAACTTATAGTTCTCCTTATTTTATACTCATCAGGTGAGTGAAGCGTACTGCAACACAAACATAGTGATCACAGCTTCGCAAGAGAAAACACATATACGTCGGTAAGGTAGCACACACGTACGGAACACGATCGATACGCCTCTATATTTACGTAGGAACATTTAGGTTCCGTTTCATCTCCAGACGGCCAGCCACTCACAGCTTCGATCACAAGGGAGCAGTACAAGCAATCAGCCTAGCTCGATGTCGACGGCGAGTCATGCTCCGGCCACCGGCTTGAAATCCTTGAGCTTCCAGTCGTGCGAGCCCTCCCCCGGCACGCCCCACACGAGCGCCTCGCAAGTACCGAGGCTGGCCACGCGCAGCACGAGGAGGTACTCCACCCCGTGTCCGTTCTGCGCCGGCCGCGTGGACGCCGACACCACGCGTTCCAGCTCCGGCACCGGCTTGATCCCGTTATGCAGGCTGTAGACCCACACCGCGAACTTGCCCACCTTCCAGTAGAACGCGTCTTTCTCCGCCGCCGCCGCCGCCGCCGCGTGCGGTCCCCCGTGGTGCTGCTCCCGCCGTTCGTCGACCGCGCCGACGACGACGGCGCCTCCCGGTTGGCCCAGCGAGGGTACGGCAAGTGCGGCGAGGAGGAGCGGAACGAGGAGGAAAGCGAGCGAAGACGGCCTCATCCTTACACTTAATAAGGTCTAGCTAAGTAGCTACGTACTCTCGACCACCACTGCGTTGTGCCGCATGCGAGAGGCCAGTACTGATATTTATAGCGAGCCCTCTTCGTGCATGGCGAAGAGAGCAGGCAGCGCTGCAAACCTGGCGACGCGCGCGCGATGGGCGGTGCGTGCATGCCACGGTGGCCCTGTGTCAAATGCCAAGTGGGTGGTGCTGAGTCTTCGAGTGACACGAATTCCTAGACAAGAGAGGAGAGGACACGGCGGGAAAGGGGGTCTTCGTCTTTAAATGCCAGCAACGTGAACCCATCCAAGGTGTTGATTGGTCGTGACCTTGACGAACGGGTGCAGTCACAACGCTACAGTCCTTGAGACTTGAGAGCAGTGGCTATTCATTTCTTTTAGGGCACGGTGGCTAGCTAACTTGTTATATTCATCAGTTCCTTATAGGTACGCCTACTGCATGTCTAGTTTTATAGTCTGCAGATTCTTTTGGAGTTATTCTTAGGAGTGAAATTGTTGACCCTAAACTAGTTCATTTGGTTAAACAGAAGTTTGGAGGTGAACGTAAATGTAAGAGTTTTTACCCCTAGCTATTCTGGCCGAAGCATCAAGGGAGGCACATCTCCTATAACAGAGCAGGGTAATATAATACTTACGTACAGTATAACCAGATTCATGCGTGGATCTTTGTTTTGTACTCGAGCTAATACAGTTTACAGAAAGCGTACAGAAATTGTAGTAAATTGTCATAAATTTCAAATCAATCCCCGTATAAGTTTGTAGTTGGAGTTAATACTTTGAATCACACAACTGCAGCAGCGGTGCCTGAATGTCAAGATGATTTCCCGGTGCATGCTCTTGCTCCTAATTGTGTTCCTTGTTTGCTATTCTTTCGAAAATGCACAGTTCTTAGTTTAACCAGACAACTCGTGCTTGGAAAATATGAATAAAATTTGACTCTTCAGTTTTTCTCTTTTTTAAATGCAATATTGATTGAATATTTATTGTGTGAGCATCAGACCTTGTGATAGGCTAATAGATCTAGAGATATGACGTTTTACCACCACATGTTACAGGTTCTAGTCAAATTACAATGCTGATTTTATAGTTATCTATACGGATTTGGCTAACAGTCACTTAGCACTGGCGTACCAGTGGGTGGGCCAGATATGCCACGGCATATCTAAAATTTTTAGCTCAAATTAGTCATAATGCATATGTCAGTTAAAATTTTAATTTTAACAGATATTTAAATAGTAAATATACATAGATAATCTCAAAATATTACTAACCAAATTTGATAGGGATGACAATAATTAAATTTTAGATATTGATAGTCTATGTTAGACTGTTATTTTTCACCTAAGTATTTAAATTAATGTTTACATACTCGGTTTAGGTATCTATTAGCCGTTTTACCTAATACTTTTTCTATTCAGATGTTGTTGCTCCGCCGTGATTTTGACACCAAATACATTTAGTTCTAAAATCTTCAAGCGAAATATATGAAACATTTAATTTTGAGTGGCAAAATACTTGATAAAAAGACAAACTTTTGGTCTGTAGTGATAGAATATTTGGTGTTTTTTTGAATATTTATCTGTCTCTTACGAGTCTGAACTTACGATGCATTTATGAGTTAGACTTTTTTTAGACCGCATATTTTTTAGACCTAGTAAACTAGACTAAAGTTTTATAGTATGGGGTGATTCTTCGGTTAACCCGAATAGAAAAGATAAGTGCTCTGTAGTTTGCTCAGTTTTTCGTCTCCTCTAGCCTTTAGTTACTGATACTGCTATCATATTTACTGTTGTCTTCGTTCGTACAGCTGCAAAAATTCAGGTTCACTCGCTTCTCCCTCTCCCTCGCTGATTTATATTGAATCTGCCATTGATTGTTCTTCACTCTCCAAAGGATCTCTAGACATCTTTTGCAAAATTAAATTATGTAGAAGAGCACATACCATTATTATACGGCATTGCGTCTTTATAGGAAGATAAGAAGCACATCTCAAAATCGCCCATCTTCCCTTTAACCTTCCAAAGCTTCTCTCTATAATGTTTCTTGCTCGGGCATTGAAACAATTACATATGTGTGTTGTGAAACTTCCATTTCATTGTTTTGATGCCAAATTTGCGAAGTACATTGTTTCCACTGGCAAAAATTCAAAAGTCTCATATAAACAGATTCATGCATGGATCTTTGTTGTGTACTCGAGCTAAATACAGTTTAAGAAAGCGTACAGAAATTGTAGTAAACTGTCAAAACTTTCAAATCATGCCCAGTATAAGTTTGTAGTTGGAGTTAATAATTTGAATCACAGAACTGCAGCAGCTGTACGTGCCTGATGTTCATGAGATGATTTCTAGGTGCACGCTCTTGCTCCTAATTTTGATCCTTGTTTGCAATTCTTTCGAAAATGCACTGTTCTTAAATTAACCAGACAACTCTTGCATGGAAAATATTTTCTCTTTTTAAATGCAAAAAAATTATTGAATATTTATTGTGTGAACATCAGAGCTGTGAGAGACTAATAGATCTAGAAATATGATGTTTTATCACCACAAGTTATAGGTTCTAGTCAAATTACAAAACTGATTTTATAGTTATCTATACGGACTTGGCTACAGTCACTTGGTGATTTATTTTTGCCATGTTGTTTACCCCCTTTCTTTCCTATTTTAAGTGAGTCATGCTATGGTAAACCAACCCCGTTCTTTACCTCTCCTACGAGGTGAAACACCAAAAAAATACGAAATATAATATCCATCTTAGCATACGGGAAAAAAAAGAGAAAAATACCAACTATGCATGCAACTTTTCGAACCTTTCAAATAGGTTTATTTTCAAAATTGAAGAGTTTAGTTTCTAAAACTGTTGCAGACATCATTATTCATAACTTATTGATTTCTTTTCAAATTAAATTTTATAATAATTAATAATTATGAAAGAGCTTTTACCTCCTACTTA
This sequence comes from Zoysia pacifica, assembly GCA_001602315.1. Lineage (NCBI taxonomy): Eukaryota > Viridiplantae > Streptophyta > Magnoliopsida > Poales > Poaceae > Zoysia > Zoysia pacifica. Next base: position 8,985 of record BCLH01000937.1, on the reverse strand, counting down.
GGTAAAAAGAACTATTTACCCATTGAGATCCGTGCAAATGGATGGTCATATTTATTTAGTATATGGTAGAATCTGCCTACTAACTATTTGCACTTATCTAACGTCACTTGGTGCCTTTATTTCTCCATCTTTACTTCACTTGGTACCAGTCAAAAAAATTGCCGCCTTTTGCAGAGAACTCAGTTCTGGCTGCAAAGCCGTGAACTAAGCAAGCGAAGGGACCACTATGAGCTAATCTCATGTGGCAATTTCAGCAACAACTAGGCTGTTAAGGACAGGTCGAGCCGTGCAAGGACTTGCTCCGTCCGTTTTTAAATTGATGTCGTCGTTGATTTTTAATATCGACTTTGACCATTTATCTTATTCAAAAAATTAGTTCAAATGCGTAGAATTTTAAGTTGTGGTTTAAATAACTCTAATGATAAATCAAATAATAATAATAATATATATATGATATTTATCAAAATTTTTTGAATAAGACGAATATTTTAAGTTAATGTTAAAAGTCAACGGTAATATTAATTTAAGAACAGAGGGAGTAATTGGTAGAGCTATAGGCAGATTGATGCACCTAAAAAGTGAATGCGTAGCGAGAATCAGGATCCAACCGGCCGGGTTAATTGAGGAGATAGACACGAACTGGGCAGGAGCAGAAAGGGACCATCAGCACCAGAAGCAGTGCCACGATGATGGAGCGAGACACCACGGACCCTAAAATGGTTGGAAACCTCACTCACAGCATTGAAACACTTCCATATGTGTGTTGTGAAACTTCCATTTCAGACTCCAAATAATTAAACCACTAGCACTGTGTTTATGTATGTGCGTGTCATGTCATGCTAACATGTTTGTGTGGCTTGACACAAGTCCTTGTCAAGCCAAATAAACCAGACTATTTGTTCAATTTTTTTTGAAACAGGAATATTTGTTCAAACTATACTGAACTGATTCTTGGTTCAAGTACCCAAGCAACATTTTGAATTTGTCTCCAAAAGTTCAACTCTGATCGATATATAGCCAAACAAGAAAAACAGAAATGAATCACTTTCCACCGCTTCATTTCCAGCTTATTCAGTTCCTGCCAAGTGATTACGGGAATTCCTGGAACGGATTCATTCGCTTGGCAAATTTTCCCGGAAAGGATATTTTATTATTTCAGGAAAATACGACGCCAAGAGACTAGCCAATACAAAGAACAACTTCAGTGCTCTAATGACAACATAGTGCAGTGATTAGGAACCAAGATATTGTCTAGCTGACCTGCTACCATGAACGCGCAATACCGATTGACTTAATTAACAGTACAATTAATCAGCTAGTGCAATTGAAGCTGAGGAGCTTCCACGTCTTGGACTCGGACCCAGGTACACCCCACGTCGTGGACACGTACTCGCCGACGGCGCCGGTGCCGTTGGTCGCCGTGAGAACCATCCAGTAGTAGTTGGCGCCGCCCCCCGCCGGCATGGACCAGCACTGCGACGTGAACTTGTAGTACATCTGGAACATGTGGGCTATCTTGTACACGTTCACCGCGAACGTGCCCACCTGCCTGATGAAGTAGCTGCTCTCGTCCTCTTTCGTGGTGTACCCCGGCGGTGGCGCCAGGTCCGCCGTCACCACCACGAAGGCCTCGGCCGCGATCATGACCAGGAGAGCTAGCACGGCAGCTACCGTCGTCCGCTTCATTGTATAGCTGATGGACGGCTAGCTATTTGTCCTAGCTCTAATAGAGAGGATCTGGGAGCTCCTGTTAATGGCGTACTCGATGCGATGGCGTGCTATGGCTGACGATAGCTTCGCTATATATAGCCGGCCGGCCATGCAGTGAAGCCGTGAACCGGCCAGGGAGGTCTAGAGGAATCTAGCCCTCTAGGGTTGCCAAAACTGCTTGTGAAGCTTCCAATTCATTCGCCATGGTGTTAATTCCATGTTTATGGTGCGCTAATTAAATTCGGTGTCGAGGCACCATGTGCGTACGTTATTGCATGGGGTGCTGGTGATCGAGGTGTCGGCACTCGGCACCTGCCTGGAGATTGGCGCGGCACGGCTAGTTTAGTCTTCAGGTTTGTGCGGTTCTTTGGTTTTGTTGCAGAGGAAGGTGTCGCGCGGAATAACGAAGCCGCGGAGCGCTGGGATTGAAGCACCGGCGGTCAACTGCTCACACTGGTCAGCTCGTCGTCGGTGGAGATTGATGATCGATGCGGCCATGCAGGGGTAGCGGTGGAGGAGCTAGCTGGACGTTTTGGGGAGACCGAGCGATGGGGTGGCTCTGGCTCAGGTGTGAATGATTGGTTTTCCTAGGTAACCACAAGCATCGGTGACCAATGTTAATTAAAACTACAAGTAATTTAGAACAGTGATGAGCATCGGTAACCACAAGCGATGGGCAGCAATATTTTCTTAACCAATGCAAAACTCAACCTTATACCAACGTAGGGGGCATGGAAAGAAGGGAACATATAGCTAAATGCATGACTTATACCTTCAAATGTAAAATTTAAGAAGAGCAAACAATCATGTGTACCGAGTATCACATTTACAATATAGATAGAGAAAGCCTTTCTTGTGCCTTCAGTCAGCTTCTTGAAGTTTGCAAGTTCACCTTAGATATACTCGTCATGTCTCTTGGCATTATGTGCCATCTCGTCTATATCTCTTACATAATACAAAATTTCTTTGTATCTTAATTGTAATAGATCTTCATCATTCAGGTCATCTGTACAAAGACCATGCTCCGGAATCTCATATAATCTCCCTTCATTAAACCCTTCCCCGTGCTCATTCCAACATACATATACCCCCCTATTTTGCGCATATAAACTGTAGCCTGTGAAAAGGGGCTAAGCGGAGTTCATCCCCATAGCGCCATGGCCCATGGCGACCGGGGCTGATTAATCCGCTCGCCCATGCACCCTAGCATTGGGGAGAAGAAAGAACAAGTACATTTTAGACTTTTCACGTGTTTGACTTTTTAATGATGACATATATGTGGAAAAAGTTTCTTTTGGCCACGTTTTCATGTTTTCCTAAAGTCTAATTCCTCCGTTTTTTCATTTGTTGTTATATGGACAAGTTTCGTTTAAAAATAATCTATAGTTGTTGTCTAATGACAATAAATGAATAATGGAAGGACTATGTCTCACACGTTACATTATCCGTGGGAGAATGTTGCATCTATCTGTGATGGAATTTCTAACACATTTGCAATTTTGTAGGAGATGTTGAGACTTACGAACCATGCGATATAGGACTTTATGTGATACTGGAAAAGTTATTTTAGCCTCTGTTGTTACGCTTCACAACTATGGGCAAAAAATTAAAGGGATCAGAATAATTGTTGATAATATTTTTACCAGAAATCACCGCTAGATGATTATTATTTAAAGACAATACATAAGATAGGATCACTCAATACATCAGGTAGAACAATTGCAATGCCCTCAACAGTCAAGGTGCGACACGATGCAGAAAAAGAGCAACAATCACGAGGCAATCGACATCTGAAGTTGTTTGCTGCCTGCTAGAGTTGAAGCTGAGGATCATGAACTCATGGATGGTCTCATCTTGTAGAGTTGAAGCTGAGGAGCTTCCACGTCTTAGACTCGGACCCCGGGACGCCCCACACCGTGGAGACGTACTGGCCGGGGACGCCGCTGCTGTTGGTCGCCGTGAGCACCATCCAGTAGTTGTTGGCGCCGCCGCCGGCCGGCGCGGACCAGCACTGTACGGTGTACTTGTAGTACATGAGGATCATGTGGGCCATCTTGTACACGTTCACCGCGAACGTGCCGACCTGCTTGATGAAGTCGCTGTTCACGTCCTCCTGCCTCGTGTACCCCGGCGGCGGCGCCATGTC
>BCLH01000936.1:97659-114283 GCA_001602315.1 Zoysia pacifica | reverse complement strand
AGAAGAAATGCATGTTGGTTACTAATCTGCTTAACCGACAATAAAAGCAAAATATGTGCATCCAAAACAGCTATAGGATCAATATATAATGGATATACAACATAGGACAAATTCAAATCCAATCCTCCAAAATCATATAGCATGATATCTAACTTCTAAACTGGCATGGGCAATAAATCTAGTCCACCTCTACCTATTTGTACTTTCTGAAAATGGGCATGGTGGAATTAACGAAAGTTGTAGGGGGTATTTATACTCAATGGTAAACTTTTGGCATCGAGCATAAATCAGAATAAAGGATATTGGTGTATCTGATAAGAACGTGGCTTCATTCCTAACCACAACAGCATCACCGCCTATATGACCGAAGTATCATTTATCCCTTTAATTCTTATCAAATCAAATGAGGGTCATGCTTTAGCCACCAACGAGTAGCCTGGTGAGCCGGATGTGGGCAACCATTTGACCACATAATTTCTTGAAACTCAAGGATCTATGCAGCACCTTAGGGCTCGTATATCTGAAGCTGCTGGTATGCCCATCTAGCTGTGTTGGCAAAGCAACCCTTTATTATCGTTCACTGTTTATAACTGTATGCTAGATCCTCATCCACAGAAGGTCGGGAACATGTGATGATACTCGTACTCCAACCAGGAGTATGCAAGAAATGAATAATCAATAATCCGTGGGGGGGGAAAGCGCTAGGCGCTAGGCGAGCGGTGACCCACCGCCTAGCACTTAAGCGTGTTTAGGCATGCCTAAACGTTTTCCTAAGCGGTAGGTATTGCTAAACGCTAAAAGGGGAAAAAAAATATAGCAACCATTGGTTGCCATATGATGGCCCATCAAAACTATCAACCTGGGCTGACTCAATATACTCCCTCTGTCCACAAAGAGGAATGCGTTGTGTTGAGCACTGGTGTACAGTGCTGAAAATTTTCTTCTGTGTGCTACTTGCATCAGTGTCCTTTCGGTTGTTCCTTGCAGCTTGTGTTCAAGAGAGAGAGTGACCGTGTGAGGAGCTGGGCCAACACATTCAAGCTTTCATTTGGTAATAAAAACTTAAGTTCTGGAAGCAATGTGTGAATCAAAATTGAAGTTCAATGGTGACCTTCAAGAATATAGAATATTTTAAAAAATCCATATATTGCCTAGACGAATCAATTTCATTAATCAACATCGTGGTTGGATTCCAACAAAAAAAAAATGTGTTGGCAATAGTACTGTTTACAATCAAACGATGTTGGCTACAATCTGCAGCCGAGAGTAGCACTGATGCCTGTTAAAAATGTGGTGGCAATAGTTCTAATTATAAGCAAAAGGTGTTGGCAAAAATCTTCAGCTGGGAGTAGTACTGATTCCAATCAAAATGTTGTTTTGCAATAATCTACTATATATTAATAAATAAATATCAATGCATCTCAAGCACACACGTATTCCAATAATCTGCAGCGCAGTTGGTTTCAAATAAAAAACTAAATACATCCCTGTGAGATCAAACGAAATCTGCAGGTAGAAGCAGAGTGAAGGCTCTGGGCACCTGGACTAGCTCCTCAATGGGAGTAGAGGAGGGACGGGACTTCGGGCGACTCGAAAGAACTCAAAGGCCGGCGCTGCTTGAGGCCACGCTGCTGGGCAGCGCCGCGCTCGTGGAAGCTGTGGGCTGGGGGCGTGCCGCAGGTCGACGCCCCGGCGGGCGATGCGGTGGCGGCGAGGAGGAAAAATCTGCGCCAGCAGAGGCCGGCGAGCAGGAGACTGTGTATCGGGGCGGTGCGGGCGAGAAAGTTGGGTGGAGGGATCTGGTGGAGGATATTTTTTTACGATCACTAATTATTCTCTCTCGTTTTTAAATATTAGCATCGAATAATTCGTCATATTAAAAAAATATTTAAATATGTAAAATTTCGTTATTGTATGATTGATCATCAGTGAAATTTAAAGATGATTAATAATTTTATATATTGTAACAATTTTTTTATAAAATAAATGATCAAAATTGTTATTAAAAATTAACTATGTCAATATTTTAAAACCTAATTTATTGTGCTTATTTCTTCATAAATCACTAATCGCGGATGAAAAATCTAACTGACAGTTGTTTTAACTAGAATTAGCTTGGCCAGCCGCCGTCGTTGACCTGGCTGTCAGGCCACGCTGACATTGCCGTTCGTAGACCATCACAGGCAGCAGGAGCGGCACCGATAGCAGGCATGGACAGAGTCACGTGGCCGTGCACACGCTCGACTGTGGAAATCGACCGGACAGCCTGTTGTTAATAGCGTGTGAAATCGATTGGACAGTCTATTGTTAAAAGGGATGTAAGTTTTTTTAATTAGTAGAATTGATTTAAAACTTTCTAAAATGAATTAACTCCCTTTCTACGGTAGTCATGAATTAACTCCTTTTCTATGTTAGCAAGACACACGTGAGTATATTTGAAATTTCACAGATTGTAATGACATGTATTAAATTAATTTAATAATTTATATTGTTTTATCTATATTATATCAAACTTATGTCATGTTATATTTATTTATCAAAAAAACATATGTTTATGTAACAAATGTGAATTGTATTATATTACTCTACTCATGCCAGTGATATAGTATGTGCATACGGACTAGTATGGATTAAATCTCTGGTTTATTTTAATTTGCCTTAAATTATTCAAGAAATATATGACATGAATAATTAACTAATAAATAACTCATAATTCATTAAATCGTACACTTCATCAAAGAATTTAGTTTTCTGTGATAAAAAAAAGTAATCTCGGTTATTATCTAAGTTGTTTCATTCAAATTATATACTAATAATTGAATCAAAAATTTTCTCTGAAATGTTATATCATCTTTTACACACGCAGTATAATAATAATATAAACAATTAATGTATAATTAATTTTATATATTATATTTAATAATAATTCAATGCTTGTTCTTCGCTACAGCTGGAAGACAATTTAATAGCACACACCTCTTTATTTACTATCTCTAGTTCACATCGTTATTAGCGCACATAGTTCAATGCGTTGATACAGGTAGAACAAAATTTAAATGTTGCACTGCTTTGTTTAAACATATAATGGGTAGGGGCTTCATCAACAACAATTTAGTTTCCAATAAGTCATCTACCATACTATACTACTCATGCTTGCCGATCAAACAAACTATTACTTATGGTTGTGGATCTTGTCTTCGAAACAGAACTGAAGAATCAGGCGTTTTTCAAATGCAGTGGTTCAAAAAATGTGAAAGAAATTTGAGAGCAAGCACCTGGCGACTGGTGGGAACAAAAGAATCCAAATCAGAAGGGAGAACTTGTAATATGGATAACAAAATCATTTTGGCCATATTTCTCTTCTAATAATATTCCTCTTCCAAACATTAAACTGTCACTCACAGACCGTATTCTGGGCTCACAATCTCTATCTCTATTACTTTAAAAATCCAATCTGGTGAGGTTTGCCTTTCTGCCTCCGACAGATTTGGGCCGTTAGATTGGCAGTCAACGGTGATCTGTCGATCCACGAAGTTCCCATGCCTCCGCGCGCCGACAGGTGGGTCCACCCATTCCCGTGCCTTCCGTGCCGTGTCCGTCGCTCTACGCTCGCCCCGCACCAAGCTCGACCGACACCATCGCCCCTGTCTGCCGCCGCCAGCATGGATGCTCTCCTCACCGACCTTGTCGTAGCCTCTGTCTCCGTGTTGGAAGTTGCCACCTGCCGCATGGCTTTGTCTCCGGTGAGCCCCCCTCACACTAACCTTCTCCGAGATCGACTCTGCGGGGTACACCGGCGGGGCCTCTAGGGGATATGTGACCCTTTTTCATGGCACCCAACTAGGTGAGCTCTCTCTCTCTCTCTCTCTCTCTCTCTCTCTCTCTCTCAGATCCGCGCTCGATTTTCACCTGATCTGTTTTTGTTTGCTGAGGATTGAGTTAGGGTTTCACTGTTGAGTTTCCAAAACACCTCCTCCAGAGCCCCAGCTAAATCCTCCCGCTCCTCTCAACTATCTACCTTGGGATGGCGCGACTACTCAAGCAAGGTCACAAGAATGGCGCACAAGGCTGCCGCAGCCTCCTTCATGTGAGACCTGAGCTCCTTCCCAATACTCCAGCGAACCTTCCTCTTTCTTTTCATAGCTGGCATGCATGTAGGTTGTATTAGCAGGATGGCTTGATGCCTCGATCCGTATCGGGGGTCAACTGAAAAATCAAGTACGAATTTCTTATTACCTTCCCTTGCTGATATGTCTTGGGCCAGGTAATTTCAACTCCCTTTCAATCTGTGAGACATGGGAATCCATTCACGGTTTTAGTCTTTGAACCAGAGATTCAAATCGAACTCCTTTACAAAATCAGTGCTAACAAGAATGCAAGGCTCTGCAACAAAAAAAAATCCCTGCTTTGGGCTGGTCACTATTGTCATCCAATTTATCCTGTCCTGAATCTCTATGTTGCACTGTTCCAGCTTGCATTTTCTGTTTCTTCTGTAATTAAAAAAGAGATTTTATTTGAACAGATGGTAAAATGGTATATATCTTGAGATTGCTGTGACTTCAAGGCAATTTTTCCAAAAAAAAATTAGAATAATCAATTAATTGTAGCAGTCACAACCTTGGACTACAGAAGTATATGCTGACTCATGAAGTATGGTGTTGTGCAGTGATAGCAGATTGTTTGAGAATATTCTCACAATGTGCCTTTTGATTAATTCAGAATTCAGATTCACCTTATATATCTGCTATCATTGTAATTTATAAAAGGCAAGCTTAAATTTTTCTTTTGCCCATCACTTGGCAGTATTGTTATTTGCAGTGATTTCAAATGATAACACAGATTCATGCCTATGCCTTGGCACTTTTTCTCAAACTATTTTCTTCTGAGTTCATTTGATGATGGTTATTGCATACTCTATGGATGTTTGCTGTCCCTTTTTTTCCCTTTCTTTACATTGCAGAGCTAGATGCTTTGGAGGTTGATATGGAGTTTGAATCAGCTGCAGTTCCGTCATATCTTCGACTCGAATCTTTTTAAGAAGTTGAATCCTGATTTTTCTATGATGATTAGTTATACTTTCCTAAACCTTTTTCATTTCACTTTGCCAGAATAGACATTGAATTATTCAGATAAAATATTGTTTTGCTGGTTTAGGTCTGAAGGAGATCGCAAAAAGCATAAAAAGAAAGATGGCAGGCTCATATCAAGTCACCAGCTTCTACTATCGGAAAGGTTTGGCCACTTATGAAATGACCTTGAAGAACCATGATTCTAATTATGAACATGATAGTTGTGATGTCCAGGATATGAACTTTTACCCAATAACTGCTATCTATAGTTCTCTATCTTTTTGAAAGAGTGAGTTGGTATTGCGAATTCCTCTATTTTCTGTTCATGTGAAAAATGAACCTTTTCCTTTTGTTTTAAATAGTAATCAGATGCCTCTAGGTCCTGAAATTATTAGGTATGTAGTTTCTTAAAGTTTGGTAGGACTTGATGATATGAGTTTTTTTTTTAAAAAAAAAATATCCTCTTTTTTATTTAATAAAATGCAGTCTTCTTCATTTAGCTTGTCAAAGGTTATTTTGTTTAAGCACATGTTATTCCTGTTAGGAAACTTAATTGTTTCAATTTGATTTTGTTTATACGTGACAGCGCACGGGAATATGATTATTGAAGCTAAATGCTGCAGCTATTGCCGTGCTGCTGGAGGCACATGGGACCACAGGTCGGAGGAGCCCGGCGGAGGGTTAAGGGGTAGCGGTTGAGATGGGAGGGAGGCGGGTGGATCGGCGAAGGGGTCGGCGAAGGGGTTCCGTGGTGAAGGGCGTCGAACTAGTATAAATCAATATGCAACCCAATGAAATGAACAGTAACAAGCTTCACTTTTACTGTAATTCAGAGAGGGTGACCACACAGCTACAGAGAATAGTGAAACGATGCATTCATTACATAAGTGGAAAATGGTGTACTGACAAGCCATCACTTTACTTTGTTTTGGTCATTGCGTTCTCTGCCATGGGCCCTGGCAGCAACATTACTTCTGCTTGTTCTCAGTATAATTGCAACTTTGAGATGACAAACTATTCTGTAAAAAAATGAGAAATTATCAAATTAAGCATTCATATTATAAGGAATTAATGATAACCAACTTTCTTGGACTACTTACTGGACACCACTGCTATATTAACGCGATGCGACGGATCTTAGAGGGTGAATTTTTTTTTCCCATGAAACTACAGCAAATAACCAAAGACTAAAAGCTATCATGCAAGGTAATAGAAAAGAGCTGACTGTACGTGTTAGGGTTTGGCAATAAATATACTGAGCTCAAATTTTACTAACTCAAGATATCTCTACCACACTAAAAACAGAAAAAGAGGTTGCTGAAGCATTTCAACATGGAAGTCATTTCAGTATGGAAAACTTGGTAACTCCAATGAACAGTAGAAGGTAGGTGCACTCAGGGATGAAGGGATAGATGCATGGTTGCTTGCTGTAGGTTACAATAATGATAATGAAATATAACCTGATATGTTCTCGAGACGACTAAATATCATGAAGTGGGAACCGCCAGGATGGCCACCGTTGGATACTGGAATAAATCACCTTTAGACTTGTAATCTGGATCTATAAAGAGGATGCAGAGTGACACTTTCCTGGAGTTGGGATGATATCCCATTTTCCATTTAATAATTCTTCTTTTTTTTTTTGCGATAGATTCTAAAATTGCATGAGAAAAAAAGGTTTCAGTGCACTGTACAGATTTCCCATTTTTATCTAGATGTAAACTTCAGAAACTTACCTTGGTTGCTGCAATACGGAAAATATACAAACTTACTTGCAACTAATATTTTTTTTGTTTGTCTGCAATACAGGAAACATTTATTGAAAATTGATCATTAGCATGTAAACTCTTAACACAATGTAAATTTGTGAGAATAAAGCTTTGGAAAAGATTTGCATGCGTGTCCGAGAGAAAAATAAAGCTTTGAAAATTAATACAGTTATTAATTGACACATTGAATGGCCTTCTTCTGTGAGACAAAACGACACAATCCCATCTGATTCGGGATATTCCCTTATATGAGCAACCTCTTAGAGGAAAAGATATTCTGTAACAGCAATATATATGGATCAAGATTACCAAAAATATATGTAATAGGCAAACAGGTCCGAGCACATTTTTTTTTCAGACTGAAAACACAAGGATTGCTCAAGAAACAAGTAGATACTCCAAGTACTTCTGAACATATTCAGAAGCTTCCCCAAGAGAATCATATTGTATGTTGGACTTGATTTTTGGATAATCCAAGTCGATAGCATCGACTAATGCCTTCCTTGCTGCCATCCAGATTAATCTAGCAAATGTTGGACCCTTAGCAACACCTGCACCATCACCAATGAAAAAACCTGTCATATAATACAAGTAGGAAGATGGATACGTGATAGTCTGGTAGAGGCAGACAATCCATACCCCAGGGGAACTCCTTGTTGCGGATGTGCAGGTACGGGTACACCTGCACCGTCACAGATCTACGCATCAGACTCGATCCACATCTATCCAGATTGAAATAAACCTGAGAGAGAAGATCTAACCAGAGGCTCCTCGAAATGGGGGTGGCCCTTGGAGAGGTTGTACGCTGCAAGGAGGGTGCAGGTCACGATTTCGGCGTAGGTGATCTTCTCCCACTTGGCCGTCTCATCTGTGAGCGCGCCAAACACAGCGAGCAAACGGCCGTCTCATCTGAAATGTCTGTAGAAGAAAATTGCTGACTGACATTATCAGGTCCTCAACAAGCCAAGCCGCGAAAATATGGATTACAACAAGGTGAAAGGAGTGTACCAGAATATTGGCACCTATGCTTGTACCAATGCAGAATAATGGAGTTTTCGGATATTTGTGATGTAGGAAATTAATGACTTCTCGGATGTCTTCTGTCCATCCAACGTTGTAGAAGTAAGCGTTGTACAGGTACTCAAATAACTCTTATAAGTGAATGAAGGCGGGCTCCCAGAGATGCCCAGGAATATTGTCTGCAGGTCCAGCCACGTTGTTGCCAGGTATCTACATAATTGTGCCAAAATTCCATCATCCTAACAACTTACTCCCTCTTTTTCAAATTATTGACACTTTTAAACATTAATTTTGATCATTTGTTTTATTTAAAAAAGTTTGATGAATATTATATATTTTGTTAAAATTTGCTTTATTATCAAAGTAGTTAGAACTATAAATTATAATTTTACATATTTAAATTAATTACATATTAAAATCAATGTGTCAATAATTTAAAAACAAAAATATTTAAATCAGACAATTGTCTTGCAATGCAAGAAACCCCTGGCATGAATACCCACGCTGCCAAGTTCCACGGCCAGTGACCGAGTATGCCCAATTTTTCAATCACCAGTCACAACGTAATCAAACAGGTTAAATCATCAATGACATGTACGGATGTACCAATACCAAGGTCACCCACGAGCGATCAGGATAATAGAAGCCAGCCGTACCTGCCGTGGAGGGAGCGGCACTTGACACGATGCAGTGGTAGATCTCCGATGCGGGGTGGAAGGTGAGCTCGACACGGCCGCCGCGGATGCTGCGGAGGAGGTTGCCGATGACGTGGAGCTCGAAGACCAGTACACGATGACCAACAGGACAACGAGGGCGGCGACTGCGTAGCGCTCCGCGGGCACCATATGTCAGGTAATATGTTGTATATGGGCCGCCTGTCTTCTGGGCCTTGGGCCAGGATTAATGGGAAGCAACTACCACGGGGGGATAAAATGGCGAGAGAAGGCATCGAACAACTCAAACAGAAAGCTATTCGCTTATCCCCTTCCTCTGTTCATGTTCCTTCTCACGTCTCCTTCCATTCTCTAGTTCGAGGACTCTATCTCTTCAATCTCTGCTGCACTCTCTTCCAATCCAATTCCCTTCTTGCTGATTTTCGATCTCCCTTCCCTTGAGATCGTGTATCGCAGTGTACTCAAACTTCTATCAGTGTGCTGCTGCCTGTGCTGGTGATTAATCCATGGAGGAGGTTGCTAACAATATGGTATCAGGTTCACCGGTCTTGGCGGACACCGAGTTCGTAGAGTTGAAGGCTATCCTTGAGTTTCAGACGAGGAAGATCATCGAAGCTTTGAGGGAAGGCTTCGCTGCATAGCACGCCAAGTGGGATGCAAGGCACTCGACGCCGACCGTGCTCCATGCTTCCACCACGCCCCTCATCACCGGCAGCGGCTTCAACGTCACTGCTGCTGCGGCTGCTACCTCCGACATCGGTGCCACATCCTCACGTATAGGTGATTTCCACCCCAGCAACATCAATTGCAGTACGCCCGCCAAGTGTTCGACGATATGCGCCAATGTCGATATGGGCTCCGATGATGCCCTTGTCAAGTCCTCGACTGGCACCGGTACCAAGGAGCTCGCCCTCAAGCTGGTACCTCCTGCTACGCTCTCTACCATCGCCATCGAGCCCCACAGTTTCAGCAGCAGCGTGCTCGACAAGTGTTCGACGAAATGCTCGGACGGTGCCTTTGATGATGTGGCGCCTGTAGCGACCCACACAGGGGGTTTGACATCAAATCCACATTCTATGAGCACCATGGCAAGCCTGCAGCGTGCTGCCTTGACATCCAACAGTGTCTTCTCTAATGGATTGAGTGCCTTCATGGTCACTTCCTTGACATCCAGCAGCAACAAGGTAATTACTGGCAGTCTTATTCTTTCTCTGGATGGTGATGAGTTTGTGAGCCATGGTTCTGGTTATATGCTTGATTTTGCCACTTGAAAAGACGGACAACACTATAAATTGCCTAAGCCTCCATGGATATTTTGCACTAAAAATAGTTGGATTATGGTTCAAGCAAACACAACTGAGTGTTGGGTTTCTACTTGAGGCATCACCATGGTTTAGTGAGCATGTCATGAATGACACAGCAACACTACAGATGCTATTCTGGTCCTTGTTCAATGGCAGTGCAGCGCATGTGTTTTTGCTATGGAATGCTTCTTGGCTGCTACCTAGTAGGGAATGGAGTTCATTTGTTTTGCGGCCGATGCCATGGCCATCCTTTTGTTGTTCTGAAGCTAACATGAGGTCCAATTTACTATTGTCCAAGAGAAGTGTTTTTCTGGAAGTGCCTATAACGTCAACAATACTATCCTCTCAAGTCACTAAGAAGGAATTCCAGCTCATGTGTTGTTTGAAGCAAATGATGTTTTCTAGTAAAAATAGCATTGAAGCTTTGCTTGCTGGCCATATTAAAATCTCTCACTTGAGCCCATCTTTCCTTGTTGTTCCTATCAGCCCTACACACAATAGAATGCAGTGGAAACAGCTAAAGCATGATGTCCGGGAGTTTTACAGTCTTGATGATTGGCTGAACAGTCATGTGAGTTTCTCGTGGGGTAGAACAATTGGCTTGTGTGATGCTATGGGGCACAATTATGGTCACTTGAAGCTTTCTGATAATGCTAGCACATCCATTATAGTTTACAGAGTAGTAGATCATCCTGTTAATGTTCCCTGCAGCTTTGCGGCTAGATTTGGTAAAGCTGTTGAAACAGCTAGAACTGTTGATTTTATTGTTCTAGTGGTTGGCTTAATCTGGACAGAAGAGGCTGAGGACTGTGATCAGTGTGTTTTTTTCCTTCCATACAAGCAGATGGACCTCCCCTGTAGTGTTACTCATGTAACTACGAACCTATGGTTTTGGTTCTTTTGGATGGTGGTCCTGTAGCTGTTTCTTTTGCAAAGCATGATTCACTAATTGTAAGTATTCTTCGGATTGGATATCCTAGTGGACAAATATCCCTGCTTGTCCTGCCCACTAACTGTGAGCAGGTATCTTTAAGCAATTATCAACTTATGAGATTTAACAAGAAACATGTTTCAGAATTCAGATTTTGTCCTCCAACATGGGTGACTGAATTATTTTCTCACGGTGAACAAATCAAGGATCGTGCAACACTGGTCTGCTGGACTGTGGTGACATGGAAGTGACTTTCAGCAGAGTTGGTTTGCTTATTCGGATCTCTATCAGTCTCCAATATCAGCAGCTTGGGGACAAGCTGCATTTAAAGGAGGGGGAATGTCAGGTAATCTTCCGGGCCTTGGGCCAGGATCAATGGGAAGCAACTACGACGGTGGGATAAAAGGCACACTGGTGGCGAGAGAAGACATCGAACAACTCATCAGAAAGCTATTCGCTTATCCCCTTCCTCTGTTCATCTTCCTCCTCACGTCTCCTCCCATTCCCTAGTTCCAGGACTCTATCTCTTCAATCCCTGCTGCACTCTCTTCCAATCCAATTCCCTTCTTGCTGATTTCCGGTCTCCCTTCCCCTGAGATCGTGTATCGCAGTGTAATCAAACTTCTATCAGTGTGCTGCTGCCTGTGCTGGTGATTAATCCATGGAGCAGCTCGCCAGCCGACTCGCCGCCGCGCGGAGCAGCAGCTCGCCAGCCGACTCGCCGCCGGCTACGGCCACCGGCATCGTGAGACGGAGAAGCCTTTGGGTCTGTGATTCAAGGAACGGCTCTCGGTGGGGGAGGATAAGATGCCGCTGCCCGCCCCAGTCGCTGTCGCGCGCCCCTCTGTCTTTCCTCGCCCCGGCGACGAGACAGGGAGGGGTCGCTATGAGCCTATGAAGTGTGGTTCCAGAGCCAATTTCGAGGAGCGGGGGTAGTTCGTCGCGATCTGGCCGGTGGTGCGAGAGGCGGAGTTTTGGTTGGTCGGGCTCGAGGTTGGCCGACGCGAGAGAAGAGATAAAGCGTGACACCAAATAATAATAGATGGAAAGGGCAGCATCAAAAGAGACGGGAGAGATGAGATAAACTACGTTTACGAACGTTTATATTAGAAAAAAATACTTATTTACGTTTTTATAGGTTGACTTGCTGTGTGCGATGCTATTTTGGGAATAACGCTCTGTCGGTCCTAATTAGGGATATATATTTTCTAGTTTGTGTCGATATATCGGCTCAAAACTTGTTAAAAAGAACTAACTTCCCTTTTACCTTGTATATTTGTAAAATAAAATAAATTAGAGGCTTCACTATGAATGCGGATTGAGTATCCACCCACTTGCATTTCTAGTCTTGAAGAACCGCGCAAGTCCTAGTAGGCTGAGGGCATCAATTGCATTTCTAGTCGGTTTCTGTTGATTGAGAGAGAGAGAGAGAGCATTAAGAAGCCTAAAAAATTATGGAATCAATATAGATGACTCCCTCAACTAAGGGTGGGTGCATTTCAACCTTTAAAATCGAATACTTAACTCTTAAACTATTAAAAACTGTCTAAATTACTTTTATACATTGTCTAAATTATTTTTATACAGTTTAAAAGTGGTTTTACTATTTATAATCTCACATATCAGTTAGAGTAGGTTTAATTCACCTCCAAATTTTAAAAATCAGACTTTTAACCTTCCAAAATATTGAAAACTGTTTTAGATAACCATATAAAATATTTCAGATGCATTGAGGAGTGCCTGCATGGAGATCAAGCACGAAAGGAACATGTCCGTGAGTTGTGGGATTGGGAGAGAGCGGTGCATCCAGAGAGAAAAAATAGAAGCAGGAGAGTGGCGGCGCTCGATAGAAAAAATGGACGGGGGCACCCAATCTCACTACCCATGAACCTAACTCCACTCCTGCTTGATCTCCATGCAGACGCTCTTTGGCGTGTTTGAAATATTTGAGAGGGTTATCTAGACATTTTTCAATACTTTTCAATACTTTGGATTGTTAAAAGTCTAATTTTAATTAAAATTTAGGCGGTGAATTAGACCACTATTGATAGTTATAGGGGTGAAATAGACCTACTCTATATTGATATGTGGAACTATGAACAGTAAAATCGCAGTTGAAACTGCTTGTGGGGTAATTTAGAATGTTTTCAATAGTTTGGGGGTTAAGTATTGGGTTTTAAAAGTTGGGAGGTAAAGTTCACCCATCTTCGTAGTTGAGGGGGTCATTTAGACATATTCCAAAATTATACAGATGTAGCTAGGTTGGGGGGTTTTTGAGGAGCAAACAAGTTGGGGGATTTTTGAGGAGCAAACAAGTTGGGGGTGTGTTAGACACCGAAAACAGGTTTGGGACAGCACATCACACGCATATCCATGTGTGAAACGTCGATGTCACCTTGACGAAAATCACCACGAGCACCTAGAAAACCCACCTCGAGAGGCACTCTGTCAGAGGAGGATCTTTTTAGGGTTGATTTGGGCTTAGTCAAGTTAGCCAGATCGCATTCACACGTCGCTGGGTCGAGAGAAGAACGGAATTGAGGTCGAGTAAGAAGATTAGAGTTTGGAGAGGTAAAAAACATAAAGACAAGTTGATAGAGATGATTGAGATGCCCCTCAATCGGTTTGAGGCCTCCTTTTATAGAGGTGGAGTGGTCTTACCTCGAGAGATTTCGGATCCTACAATTTAGGAAGGTAATTTGTTTCTAAAACAACCGAAACCGACTTCACCAGACAGTTTGGAACCTTGTCGGACACTCCGATCACCAGACACTTAGTTCGTCGCATAAAACTCTGGAACCCAAGAAGGCTTACTGGACAGTCTGGCATTACGCTGGATGGTCTGATGGGCAAAACCACTGAACCCGAGAGGGCTTGTCAGATAGTCTGACAACTTGCCAGACACTGCAGTGGACAAAGAGCATCAACCCCAGAGGGCTTGTCGGACAGTCCGGTAATGCATTAGACAGTCCGATGGACAAAAAGCCCAAACTCGAGAGAGCTTGCCGAATACTCTGGCACTGTGCTGGACACTCCGCTGACGTCAAATTTTGGGTGTCAACATATGCCCCCTGCTTTTTGGTGAAGTTCCTGCACCACAAAGCATTCTAAGTACCCAAAATACTTAAGGGCGATGGTTCTTTGACTCATCGGCCATATTACGAGTTTTTAGCAACGATATTCATCATATCGACTAATTCCCTTTTAAGCATTTTGCCATATGCTCAGGTGATATGTTTTCATGTACCGACCATTGAGAGCTTTAGGCAACGATACTCCTCGCAAGTCTTCTACCATGTATGCATTTTTGATTATGACTCCTGTTATTCTTTATTGGTCCTTTCAGACTAGGGGACCACTTCCCAAACTTGTTGCTTCTTGAACCAACGGGCATAATTATTTTCTAAACTAATTCGTTTATTTGAAAAGTTTTGACCTTCACTTTTTTATTGTAGGCTCTAGCAACTTGTGTTTTGTCTTTTTCAATTTTCTTTAAGGCATTCAAGCGCTTATCCGTTACCTCATCAATATTATCTAACGTCGATGCCCCATACTCATCGGTGGATAAGTCATTCTGTTTAACTAATCTTAGAGCTCCTAGATTTACCTCGACAGGTAAAACGGCCTCTTGTCCATACACAAGCACAAAAGGGGTTACCTTAGTCTCCCATGCCTAGATATCCGATGAGCCCATAAAGCCTCCGATAAGACTTCATACCACCTCTTGGGGTGGTCCTCTATCGTTTTCTTAATAAGCTTGATCAATGCTTTATTACTAGACTCGGCCTGACTATTGGCCTGAGCGTAAGATGGAGAAGAATTGAGCAACTTAATCCCATAGGATTCGGTAAACTCACGAACATGACCTGATGTAAATGATGTACTTTGATCCGTGGTCAAAGTTTGCGGTATGCTGAATCTATGAATAATATGGTTAGTAATGAACTCAATTACCTCTTTATGTGTTATGTTCTTAAGGGTAACAACTTTGGTCCACTTGGTAAAATAATCCATTGCTACTAACATGAATCGGGGTCCTTTCGAAGACGAAGGATGTATTTGTCCTACGAAATCCAGCCCCCAACCTCGGAATGGCCAAGGCTTAATGATGGGATTTATCATGGCAGCGGGTGCTAATTGAATATTCCTGAATCTTTGGCACTCTTCACACCCTTTGTAGTAACGGTAACAATCGGCAATCATAGTGGGCCAATAGAATCGAGCTCTTCTCAATAGCTACTTCATTTTAGGAGCAGGTTGGTGCGTACCAGAAATACCTTCATGAACTCCCCCCCTAGCCACTTTGGCTTACTTGTCACCTAGACACTTTAAAAGCAAATCGTCTCCCGTTCGGCGATACAAATAACTGTCAATCAAAGTATATTTGAAAGCTATGTGCCAAACTTTTTATTCTACCCTTTGTGCTGGATCGCGAATGTATGAAATTATAAGAGACATCCAATCTAATGATTCGACAATGTCATTATTTGTCTTGCTAATAGCCGAATATTCCAATTCTAGCACCTCATACATCAGTTTCTTAATAATAGAGAATTTTCCTTTGCTAACATTGTAACTTGATGTTTGTTGCGCTAAATCATTGGCTCTACTGTTTTTTAGCCTAGGAACATGATATATGCGAAACTTGTCCATTCTTTTGACCACATCTAGGCACTTGTCTAAAATAGCATTCGGTGATCCATCTAAACATTGAAAATTTTCGGCAACTTCTTGTATTATTAACAGCGAATCACCAAAAGCTTCTACATGTTTCACCCCCTGGATTCTAACATCTCCAAGTCGAACAGCAATGCTTCGTATTCGGCTAGATTATTGGTGCAATTATATTCTAATCGGTTTGAAAACTCAAAATGCACATTATGAGGAGAAATCAATGCCACACCAATACATTGACCCTCTTTGCAAACCGATCCATCAAAGTACAACTTCCAAGGGGTGAAGGTTATATAGTAAATGCATCTTTAGTTGTCTATGCCATAGCATCGGTTCAATGTGATATCAATATGCTTTAATCCTAGATCTTGCTGTCTATAGGAGGATTAAAGTATAGTTGGATAATATGGATATGGTGTCCGAGTTATTCATCTTCATTGAATGCAGGTATACCCCACAATCTGTAGAGGTAGGCAGCAGCTGGTGATAGCCCTGTGCGTCCATTGGAATCTTTCACCTTCGGGTATGACGTACGGCCTGTTAAAGATGGTGCACTTTGGCTTATTAATCCAAGTCAGAAGGCATTACCCCGGTAGTGCCTGGGTGCCTCTGGAGTGAAATCTTAAAATAAACATGTTTATACTAGATAATGTGTATAATTACGAGACTAATTTAGGGAATACAATAGGAGCTTGGCTTAACTTGTTCATATGCCTAGCACTCCTTTGTATTTAGAATAGAGTAAAGTAGTGATCCGATGTGTGTGTCCACTATTATGTTCATATATGCTTACCTCTATTTAGACTTAGTTATTTCAATATGAGAAGTACTACCTTGATTAGTCTTAAGAATACTTTTCTATACCTAAATACTGCATATGCCTTCCTTTGGGATAAATACGATACCTTAGAGTAATCATGGGTGAAATGTTACAATGGTAATTCCGTGTGCTTTCAGAATCATATATGATTTATTATGAATTTACCATTAGCCAGTACTTATGTCATCTTCATTATGATGTAACGAACGCCAACAAAAGTATTTCTAGTGTCGTTGCTAGGGAAGTCAATGGTATTTAGTAAGAATTTATTCTAGGCTAGTTCAAAATTCTACTGCATTGAGTGACTTTGTCTAAACAGGCTTATTCTAGGCTTGTTCAAAATGCTACATATGCTGCTTGCTA
>BCLH01000936.1:36014-97624 GCA_001602315.1 Zoysia pacifica | reverse complement strand
ATAAAAATACTCTATAAAGTTATGATAGCTCTCCAACAATTTTGCAACAAGAAATGGGCTATGAATAAAAAAAAGAAAGAAAGAAAATGAAGAGAAAAAATTCTAAAAAAGAGAGTTTTGCCGAGTATGAAAAAGAGAGAAAAAAGATAGCCATGTTCTCTTAATAAAAATCAAGTGGAGATGTTTATCATGTGGAAATAGTATTCTTGTGCATCCATCTATTCTTCTACCCGAACACTTCATCCACACATGATCCATACACTCACTCATCCATCCATTCATACACATGAACCTCTTAATCAGGTTGTGCGATTTGATTTTCTCTATGGATCCCATTTTTGACTTAGCAACATATGTAAAGTAAGTCAATCCTTACCTTGAGTCCCACAAGAAGCCTTATTAGAAGTAAGATGATTGAGTCAACTGAACACCTTGGAGAGGAATCATAGACATTGAGCGATTTGAGAGAAATCATTTGAGGAGTAAAGCTTTGTTTATTTCTAAAAATATATTAAAAAACCCAAGTTAACTATCAGGAGAGAAAGAGATGATTTAATTTAAGGCCATTCCATTTCTCAACCACCCAAAATGACATGATAGACACTTCAAGGTTCACAAGTGCAAGGTATGACATGGAATAACTTTTAGGCTACTATCATATCATAAGAAGTGTTGTTACACCTTAGTCCTTATACTTTACTTGAGGACGAGCAAAGGGCTAAGTGTGAGGGAGTTTGCTGGCGGTCCTTAAAACCCATATTTGACCATCAAATCTCTGCATAAAGTATATCCAAGCCACAACCAACATAGTGGTAGGACTTTATTACTAACTATTTCTACAAGTGTTGGTGAATTTATGCATGCAGGTGATTTATACATAGAATTTAAGGAAAACACAAGCAACTAAGTGAGGAAACACATTTCCAGCCAATCAAGGGCAAGTACACAGATTCTAGAGCCCACAAAAGGGTGTAAACACGCTCAAAATATCCATTAGCTAGTGGTACAGGCCTTAGGGCCCACACAGAAGCCACCTGGAGAAGAATCGGGCCATATGAAACGGATCCCAGGGTCAACCGACCCTTTTTTGGTTCCTCTCGCAGAATCGTTTGGCCCACAGGAGCATGATGGGACTCCCAAATCATCCCCCAAGGTAAGTCGACAAATTGGTCCAATTGCAGATCGGCTAGGTCGGCTGACCCCCTATGTTGGCCAACCGTTTGGTTCATGCCTTTCACGTCAAATTTTGATGCGCAGAAGCATGGCACGCCCGCCAAATTGTTCACGCATGCATGTTGGTGAATATTCGCTTCTGGAACCACCTTGGACAAGCTATAAAAGGAGGCACCTCCCCATTTTGAGACATACCACAAGAAGGCAAAGATCTCCATTCCAAAGGGATTGGCACTCGTTCTTAGTGTTTAGAAGATAGGGAGAGAATGAAGTGTATCAAGGAGAAGTGTTGGCCTTGTCGGCATCTTCTTCACGCTTGTACCCTAACAAGTGTCTTCGCGGGTCTGTCCGTATCTTCTCCAACGCTGTACTTCGGTGCTTCTTGGATCAAGCAAGTGTTTGTGATTCTGTTGCATGTTCATACTACGTTGATTTAATAAGATCTAGTTCTTACTGCTTACGGATATGACGTAGAGCCTGTTAAAAATGGTGCACTTTGGTTTGTTAACTCACGTCAAAAGGCATCACCGTACTAGTAGGTGCCTCTGGAGTTAAGTCCTAAACTATGTATTGATTAGATAATATGCATATTTATGAGACTAATTTAGGAAGTATATAAGGAACTTCACTTATCCATATACCTGCCACTAAATTGCAATTAGAATAATGTACAGTAGTCTGATGTGTGTGTCCACTATCCTATTCATATATGCTTACCCCTGTTTTAAATTTAGTTATTTCAAAATGAGTAATCTCGCCTTGAATTAGTCCTTAGAATAAATTCCACCCTGAATACTACCCATGCCTTCCGTTGGGATAATTACGATACCATGTAATACTCCTGCTACAATGGTAATTCTATGCAATTTTTGGAATCCATTCTGCTTTTTTATGGTTTTACCAAGGCTAGTACTTATACCATCCTCGTGATCGTAACAAATGCTAACACCTAGCTATGCTATCTTTTTGATGCAGCGCCTACGCATTGACGATTGGATAGGGCTAGACAGTTGGTTGCACGGCTAGGCCTGGCGGGATGTATGAGCCTCAGTTAATAAGGGTACATAAGTCATTGTTTCACAGTCATATTTTGTGTGCAAAGGTGCTAAAACATCTTGCTTTTAGTGATCGAGGAAGAATTCTCACACTGTGGACATATGAATTGCACTTAGTGAGCCACGTTAATGGGTCAGATCCCCATCATGGTGAGGGAGATTCAGCTTGGGAAGGTGCGATCCACTTATGCGTTGCTCATCAGGTCATCCTTGTTGTTGGCATCTAGTGACACAATTACTTTCCTTTGTTCTACTGCTGATGTGTTGAGGATGGAGCGGCCAAACGATCGAATTGATAGATTTCCGATACTGCTCTGTCTAGGCAAAACTTTTGTCATGTGAATCCAGGTGCATATTGATCGTGGCCATTTGGGCCAACAATTGATCAAGTTTCTAGGAGTCAGTTAGCACCTCAGGATCGGTGGAGATGCGTAACATTGTCGATGTGTGGGCCTGGAGACTAATACCAATTTGTTGGGGCTCAATCAGGGTTGGTGAGACTACTTCAACGGAGAGAGCAAGGGATGCGGTTTGGAACAAGAGTGCAACAAATATTTGGACGGTGGTGTGCTAGAGTTGTCACTAGTGTAAGGATCAAGTGACTTAGAAGAGGAGTTGAATCAGGCACTTACACTACTAAGCCTCGTCAACTCTTCCTACTTTCTAGCAGCTAACAAGCAACTCCAAGCAAGAGCACAACCAAGCTCGAAAATAACTAATCACAAAGAGATAAAGGAAGAACAACCTATCAAGCTAGCAAGCAAGCAAATGGCATGAGAGCCACCAAGAGGAATCACTAAGCAATCTATCCCAGTACTTGCAATAAGGTAAATGCGGAAAGAAAAGAGAAGAGAGAAAGAGATGCTTAACGATTTTTCTCGAGGTCTCGGTCGCCTAATCCTCGTTGGACCACTCCCATCGGAGTACCGGTCTCTCCCGCCATTTCTGAAACGGTGCTCCCAAAAGTACGCTTCACTCTTAGAGTGAAGTCATGGTGGCTCGGTTGTAGCGAACAATACTCTCATGCTAGAGCAAGCCTCCAAGGCTTCGGACACTCCCTCTTGGTGACCTTTTCGAGCGGAGGACCTAAAACCGCTCAAAAACTTGATGCCGTCTTCCACAAGACTTCGAAAGCTTGGACAACGACGCCTAGCCGGTTTAGGCGGCTATAGACTAAGAGTAACAAATCTAAACACTCCTCTCAACTTTACAAGCTCTAGGAATGTATGGATGCTCTTTGTTACTCTTCACTAGCACTCAAAATCTCTCAAAAAGCTTCCTTGTGCTCTCCTTGGTGACCTTTGGCTTCCACAAATGATCTCTTAACTTCTCTAGCCGCAGGTAACCTCCATAATAGCTCCCCAATGATTTATATAGGCCCCAAGCCCAGAAATGGCCATTGGGAGCTGTTGTCAAAGAGGTATTGCTTTATGCAAACATTGAACTGGGACCACCGGATTGTTCGGTGACTCTTGGTCTTCGACAGACTGAAAACAACCTCTCTGAAAACCATTTCATATGACTTCGGATTGTCCGGTGCATCTGGACTTCGTCTTAAGGCTCACCGGACTGTTCGGTCACTGACCCTCTGGACTATCCAGTGACTTCTTCGGTTCCACAGAACACCATTCTCTGGACTCTGATCTTCTGCCCTCATCGGACTGTTCGGTGACTTCTGTTGAACTGCCTCTCGAAAACTGCCTCTCTGGACTTCTGCCTTCAATCCTCACTGAACTGTCCGATAATCTCGACGGATTGTCTGGTGACTCTTCTGTGGCTGGAACTTGACAACTTCGTGATATTCTCGCCTCCTGCTGCAACTTTTGACATCTTCAAACTTCCATTGATCACTAAGGTGCCTCAGAAAGCCTAAAGCATCCATACTCCCTAACACTTAAAAAACTAAAACAAGTGACCCGACCCCTCTTAACAGTATCGGCTTTCCTATTGATTCAAGGCCTAAAAAACTAAACCACACACGGCTCTAAAACATCCTTAGCCTTGAACAAGCTTAATCCTTCGAAAACGCCTAGACACCGAGCAACCTTGAAGCATCCAACTCGTAGAAGTAGAAAATAGTGTTGATGAACCTACATTCAATGAGTTAATTCGTGATTTACATTCAATCACCCAAATCATTCATACCTTTTGAGGGACTTCAATGGTCATGAAGCCAACAACCATGCCGAGGAATGTTCCCCGCCGTGCGTGATGAAGTCAGAGCACCCTCTGTGGGTGAATTCTTTCTTTCTTCGATGAGGTTACATATGCTAGACTATGACACCTTAGGTAACTGCCTTGAAGATCTCAACAACTAAACAAAAGGTAAACTAACTATCACAGCTGAATGGAAACTAAGGCCCTGTTTGGTAGGGTTTTTCTACAAGCTTCTCCATTGGGGTTGTGGTGAAGACCCACTGAACGGGTTGAGAAAAAGCAATATTTGTTTATTTTAGGGAGGAGGTGGAGGGTAAAGCCACGAACTGCAAAACGGGTGGCTTTTTCCATCTCTCTTGTCCAACATGGCATATCTATAAACAATTCCCCCCAATATTCTCTCCTACAAAATAGGAGAAATCACATGAGAAGTCGTTGTGCCAAATATTTTCATAGAAGTCAGAGCCAAGGCTAGAAAAACTATTTTTCGGAGAAGCCAGGGCCAAAACGGTTTTTGAGAAGCCAAAGCCCTACCAAACAGGGCCTAATTATCCTCTCGCTTATTCCTATGCTTCCGGCAAGTTAACCTCAGCAACTTTGACTCGGCACATTACTTAGCCCTTTTTAACAATGTTGGTATGTCTTCCCCACCAATGTGTTTCAAAGAGCATTTCTTGAGAGCTTCCCAATAACCATCCCTAAATCAAATTATTATGAAGTTATAATTCTCCAGCAGTTCCACTAAACACCCTGTTGACACCCAAAATTTGATGCCATCGGAGTGTTCGGCACAGTGCCGGAGTATCCGGCAAGCCCTCTCTGGTTTGGGCTTTTTGCCCACCGGACTGTCTGGTGCCCGAACTGTCCGACAAGCCCTCTCGGGTTGGGGCTCTTTGCTCACCGGAGTGTCTGGCAAGTTGCCAGATTGTCCGGCAAGCCCTCTCGGGTTCGGTGGTTTTGCCCACCGGACCATCAGCGTAATGCCGGACTGTCCGGCAAGCCCTCTCGGGTTTCAGAGTTTTACATGACGGACTATCTGGCAGAGTATCGGAGTGTCCGGCAAGGTATCGGACTGTCCGGTGAAGTCGATTTCAGTTGTTTTAGAAACAAATTAACCTTCCTAAATAGTAAGATCCGAAATCTCTAGGGGTAAGACCACCCCACCTCTATAAAAGGAGACCTTAGGCTGATTGAGAGGCATCCTAATCGTCTCTACCAACTTGCCTTTACATTTTTTTATCTCTCCAAACCCTAATCCCCTTACTCGACCCCAATTTCGTTCTTCTCCTGCCCCGACAACGTGTGAAGGCGATCCAGTTGGCCTGACCGAGCCCGGATCAACTCTAGAATGATCCTCCTCCGATGGGGTCCCTCTCGAGGTTGGTTTTCTAGGTGCTCGTGTTGATTTTCGTCAAGGCGACATTGACGTTCCGCACATGGACGTGCTCGTGGTGTGCTGTCTCGAATCCGTTTTCGGTGTCAACACACTTTTTGGCGACTCTGTTGAGAAAGAAAGATTCCGGTTGCACAAACCAAATCATCCTCTCCACATCATGCCTTCCGAGATCTCACCAAAGAACATCGTGATGCCATCGTTGGAGGAAGTTTCCGAAGAGGCACGGAAGTTGTTCCTAGAACGATGGAAAGCCGTGGAGGGGCAGCACAAAGCGCGCGAGGAGCAGCAGCGCAAGGTGTGGGAAGATAAGGAACTTCAAGAATTCTTGGTGTGCTTCAAGAAGGATCGCAAGGGACGATCTCTAAAGTCAAAGAGACCGTTCTTCCTACCATCCCCAACGAAAAAACCGTGGGTTCTACCAATGTAAGTTCATCTACCCAACCCGCGGTTACTTTTGAAGATCTTTCATCTTAGTCCGCTCATAATCAAAAGGTTTTAAAAAGATGAGATGTAATATATGATTCAAGAAACCATAGCGAAGTCATTGAAAGATCTTGGCATAGCGTCTACTATTTGTAATACACAAGTAGATAGACCTCGTGCTAATTCATTGGCGCCTAGTGTGTCTAATGTGGAAAAATCATGGTACGGCATGCCGTTGAATTTATTTAGTGGGCAATCGGGTTTCCAAACTGGTGCATAAACTAATGCTTTATTAATACCTCTTGCTAATGCAGAACCGATTGATAGCATCCTCAATCCGGCTACTAGCCCATTGAATGAAGTGTCCAGTTTTGTCCCTCCATACCGCACCGTCGCATATAGTACACCACACATTTCACCAAGCGGTATGGGGATACCTCATAATTCAACACATAATGAAAAGTTTAATGTGGCGGGAAGTAGCGCGCAGGCAAACCCTCATAGAAACCCCACCATACCATAGAAGAGCGCCTCGCAAACTTTAAAGAAGATTTGACTAAGCAATTCCGAGACACACTAGGAGTTGATTTGAAAGGTAGAGACCGAATCTATTAAAAACCATACCTTTCGTGCTTTGATTCGGTCCCTTATCCTAGTGGGTGGCATGTCTCGGATTTTGTAAAGTTTAGCGGTGAAGACAATAAGACCACATGGGAACATATTAGCCAATACACCGCTCAACTAAGAGAAGCCAATAGCATTGATGCTCTGAAATTTTAGAGTTTTCTCCTTGTCATTAACCAGAACCGCATTTTCGTGGTTCTCATCTTTGCCTCCAGATTCCATTTACACATGGGAATTCTTGGAACATAAATTCCCGATCATTTTTATTTTGGAGACATGAATTAAAATTATCACACTTAATATCGGCTAGACAAGGGAAGGATGAGACAGTTGCTAGTTTCATTCGGTGGTTTAGAGAAATAAAAAACCGTTGCTTTAATGTGACAATTTCTGAAAAAGATTTGACCGATTTAGCTTTTAATGGTTTACGATATCATCTTAGGGAAAAGTTGGAGGGGGTATGATGTTATTACTATCACGCAACTCCAACAAAAGGCTTCGACACAAGAGAACCGGAGCAAAAAACCAAAGCATGATCATAAAATTCGGCACAATGTTCATGTTGTTGAATATGATTCAGATAGCACCGACGATGAGTCTAATGATATACTTGCTGCTGAATTTAATTGGCCATCTAAGAGTAAATCTTTAGCATGTGACGCACTCAAACCGGTTCATGAGAATCAGAAAGATGATGTGAAATACACCTTTGATGTAGCCAAGTGCGATAGAATATTTGATGAGCTGCATAAAGGTGGGTATATTAAGTTGTCTTATACATTGCCAACGGCGGATGAAATAAAGCACAGAGCATATTGTAAGTGGCACAATTCATATTCTCATGTTACTAATGATTGTAATATTTTCCGTCGACAGGTCCAATCAACCATCAGTGAAGGACGATTGAGTCTCAAAGAAATGCAAATAGACAAGCACCCGTTCTCGATGAACACTTTGGATCTCAACCCTAAGGTGTTGATTCGGCCACATCAAGCTGATACAACAAAAGGGAAGAACGTCATCATCGAAGAAGAAAGGCCCGCTCCTTCGAGTGACATAGTCACCTCTTGGAAAGTGGTGCTACAGAAATCTCTTGATGGTTACGAGTCCATCAAAGTCACTATTAGAGGCTCAGGACCCGGGGGGCAAGCTCCACAGCACAAGATAATCAAACCAAAGAATCCCGAAGTGGGCAAGTGAAAAGTAAATAGAGCAAGGTCAAAGAAAGGAAGACAACTTTCAGAATCACACTTGACTGCCTCATGGAGAAATACAAACACCAAAAGACCTATTCGGGGAATCGGTCGGCCAAGCAACCAAGATCTCCTCATGGTGATGAGTGTTCTAGGAAGGAGGTGAGACCAAATATGATTATGTCTGTTCCTCCTTCACCTATGTTTGGTTTGCTACCACTATGGTGTGTTCCCATGCCGTATTCTCTGGTCCTGATGTGGAATCCACATATGGGACTGTGGATGCATATTCCGCCAATGCAATACCCACCGTTTCATCCGAGGTGGGGCGCACCAAAGGGGGATGTCTTCACAAGGCTCTCCGACTATGCTCATGATCGACCCGTACCTCCACTGATCAATGTAAGAAAAGGTGCTTTTGCAGTCGCCCCAAAATAGTAATGATTACGATCCTCAAACTTCGGTAAATCGGAATAATACATCTGGAGGTGTCGTGAAAATCAGCACGACCGATGTTAAGATTGGGGGAGTTTTCAGTGGATCGATCATGGTAAGTGATCTGGTTGAGAAGGCTTCTCATGATCACGAGGCTAGTAGTAGCAAGTCCTCTTCAAAGTACACACAGCCGAGGTGGTGTTCCTCTGGCTTGACACGAACTCAAAAGAGAAAGCTATAGCAGCTACGCTTGCGTGAGATTCGAGAGCAAGAAGCCTAAAAGGATAGGGACAAAGTATTCAACAAAGTCAAGCCAATGATCTCTAAAAATAAGCAATGGAAGGTGAAAGAAGCCTGAACCGCCAACTTCACCACCACTCGAAGAATCTGCCAAGGCGGTAGAGACGTCGGATAAAGCCGATGCCACGCCCGAGGGAGATTTCACCACACCCATGGGAGACGTCGACATGTCCAAGTCTGATAATGATGACCTTCTAGACTACGAGCCGACGCCACCTCAGGAAGGTGGATGTTAACAATATTTGCTTGTCTCTTTGAGATTATTCTCTAGTAGAGGAAGAAGTGGTCATGGCTCAGTTTGACTTTGGTCCTAAGAATTTGATTTTTGAAAAACCTAAAGAATCGGATAACCATTTAAAACCACTTTACATAAAGGGGCATATTGATGGTACACCGATTTCTCATATGCTCGTAGATGGAGGCGCTTTTGTTAACCTAATGTCATATTTTTTTTCAAGAAGCTAGGTAATGCCGATGATGAACTCTTCCGGACCAACATGACTTTAAACGGTGTGAAGAAAAAGATCACATTGAAGCTAAAGGGGTCACTTCCATGGAGCTCATCGTCGGGAGTAAGACTATGGCTATTGCTTTCTTTGTTACCGATGTTCGAGGTAGCTATAGTTTGATTTTGAGGCGTGATTGGATCCACACCAATAAATGTGTTCCATCTACTTTGCACCAATTTTTGATACAATGGGTTGGTGATGATGTAGAGATGGTGCATGCGGATGTATCGGCTTGTATTGTTATGGCTGATTCATCTTTGTTGCCGCATAATAATGTCAAGTGTTTGACGGGCTTAGATTTGACAGATTATGATTTTCATGGTGTTACTAAAGATGGATTTGTACCCATCAATGTAAAGGTGATGAAAAATTGGCTCAATCATATTATGTAATTCAATGGAGTCAAATTTAGATTAGTTGCAAAAAGGAGTTGAACATTATCGGGCTAATTTGAACGATATGTGTGAAACTGTAGAAGAAATAGAGGATATGGATAAATTAGGACAAGATTTTACATCAGCTGATCCTCCCAAGGAAGTAAATCTTGGTGAGAATGAGAATCCAAGGCCAATGTTTGTAAACAAAAATCTGAAAGCCGATTATAAGGAAAAATTTATCGAGCTTTTGAAAGAATATGTAGATTTCTTCGCATGGTAGTACAATGAAATGCCGAGATTGAGCCGCGAGAAGGTAGTACACTGACTTTCTATCAAATCTGGTTTTAGACCTTTTAAGCAACGGATGAGAAGGTTCAATCCGGACATGTATGATCGGATTAAAGAAGAAGTAAACTAATTACTTGATGCAAATTTTATAAGGCCTTGCAGGTATGCAGAGTGGATATCTAACATTGTACCTGTCGAAAAGAAAAGTATGGGTAAGATAAGAGTTTGCATTGACTTTAGAAATCTGAATAGAGCCACTCCCAAAGATGAGTATCCCATGCCTATAGCCGACATGCTAATTAATGATGCTTCGAGCCATAAAGTGATTAGTTTTCTTGATGGTAATGCGGGTTATAATGTGATTTTTATGAGCGAAGATGATATGTCTAAAACTGCATAACGATGCCCGGTTTTGTCGGTTTAT
This sequence comes from Zoysia pacifica, assembly GCA_001602315.1. Lineage (NCBI taxonomy): Eukaryota > Viridiplantae > Streptophyta > Magnoliopsida > Poales > Poaceae > Zoysia > Zoysia pacifica. Next base: position 87,270 of record BCLH01000936.1, on the reverse strand, counting down.
TTGTATGGGTTGTTATGACTTTTGGACTGAAAAATGCGGGTGTTACTTTTCAAAGAGCTATTAATTTTATCTTTCATGATTTGCTCGGTGTCATTATGGAAGTTTATATTGATGATGTGGTAATTAAATCCGCCGCTCTAGATTCACACTTGGCCGATTTGCGTCTTGCTTTAGAACGTATGCGCTGATTTGGTTTAAAAATGAACCCACTCAAGTGTGTTCTTTTATTATTCATGAGAATGGCATAGAAATAGACCCTAAGAAAATAGAAGCCATACAAAAAATACAAGCACCTACATGCAAAAGAGATGTGCAGAAATTTTTAAGCAAGGTGAACTATTTGAGGAGATTCATATCCAACTTGTTCGGAAAAATTAATGCATTCACTCCTATCCTTTGGTTGAGAAATGAGACCGAATTCACTTGGGGGCAAAACAGCAAGAAGCCTTTGACAAGATCAAAACATACTTGTCGTCACCTCCGGTTCTTAGGGCACCTACAAGAGGAGATCCTTTTCACTTGTCGAAGATGATGTGATTGGTGCTGTTTTGACACAAAAAACCGAAGGAAGAGAGTACGTGATCACATACGTGAGCTGGCGGTTGGTAGATGCGGAAACAAGATATACTCGCATCGAGAAATTATGCTTTTCCTTATATTATGCTTGCACTAAGTTAAGACAGTAATGTTATCTAGTACTTGTATAGTTGTTTGTCAAACTGATGTTATTAGACATATGTTGAATAGGCCAATTTCTAGTGGTAGGCTTGGAAAATGGGCATAAGCTTTGATTGAGTATGATTTGGCATATTAATCATTGAAATCTATGAAGGGCCAAATCGTTGCTAATTTCAATGTTGAGCATCGGATTGATTTGGAACACGATTTAGATGTTGGTTATATAACATTAAGAGAATTTCTTGTGTGCCACTAGAAAAACTTGAAATTTCTTCTCAACCATCGAAAAAATTATTCTCCCTTCTGTGCCACCATTTGAGATTTTCATTTCCCTACATGCCACTCTCGAGTAGAAAAATACCATAAAATATTTTTGCATTGAAGATGTAACTAAAACTAATTTTTGTAAAACACTAGATCACAAAAGAGAATTATTGATATTTGTTTGAGAATTTTATCAAGTTGTTTAACACACCTTAAAACTAAGGTAAATTAAATCAAGTGAAATTTTTAATTCATAATATATGTTGAATTTGTAGTGGACCTAATAACAAAAATTATTCATCGCTATATGTTCTATCACCATAAAAATTGGCATGGATATTGAAGCAATAGATGTTGACTTTCATTGAGCTATAATGAAGAAGAAAAACAAATTCCTAATAGATAAAAGATAATGCACTTGGAGGTGGCATGTAGGGGAATGAGAATCTCAAATGATGGCACAGAAGGGAAAATCATTTTTCCTGTGGCTGAGAAGGAATTTTGAGTTTTTCCAGTGGCACACAAGAAATTCTTTCATATAACAAATAGACTCGACTTAGCATAATTATATTTAGGTTCATGGACAAATACAACAAACAAGAACAACTTTTCCATAAATATAATGACAAATATACTAAGGAAGACATAACAAAAGGGAACTATATCTTTATTCATGGTCAACATCAACATAAAGGGAAAGGATACATGAGAAGAATACTCACTAACTTCTCCAAGATGACTTGGGAGCTATGGAGGAACTTCTCCAACCTAATGGCACTCACTACTAAGTTTTGACCTTTAGACAACAACAGCAAAACGTTTCAATAAAGTCAAAATTGTTGCAATATATACTATTTGCAATCAAATTGCATTCATTGGCCGATGTGGCAAGTATTGGCGTGGTATAAAGTTTGTGCCTTGAACTGATTTTTTTCGTTGCAAAATGTATGTCTATCGCGACGATATAGAGCCATCGCAATAGATAATTGATACCATTGTAAGCTTTATGACCTTTGAAGTCCCCTAAAAGGTATGAATTGATTTTGGTGATTGAATGAACAACCTTAGGTAACAGTTGTGTTTCAGGTACCGTCCCGCTAATTCTACATTGATATGATGGGCTTCCTCGGTGGATGACAAAGACGATCTCTAGAAGAGGAGTTGCTGGGCTTCGGAGGACCAAGGTTAAAGACTAGCTAGAGAGTCCATAAGAACTCTGATACTATTAAGGAGGGTAAGGTCATTTGTCTCCTGCAATACAAGTGTTAGAGGGTGTGAATGCTCCTTAAATCCTCAGAAAGCACTAAAGATGACAGAGGAAGCAAAGCCGAAGACCGAAGGTCAAGAATCAGCTGAAGACTCAGTCATCGGATAGTCTGGTGAGCCCTGGAGGAGCCAGTCCAAAAAGAGGTGCTCTCTGGAGTCGATGTGAAGCAGTCACTAGACAGTCCGTCGGTGCATTGATCGGACAGTCCGATGAGCTAGAAGCTGAAGTCCAAAGTAAGTGTCTCTGTGAGTCCAAAAGTGAAAGTCACCAGACAGTCCAGTGAAGGTATACACCAGATAGTCCGGTGTCCTATGGAGTGGACTCCATAGAGGGTGTTTCCCTGGCCGAGGTGGAAGAAGGGTCACCGGACAGTCCGGTGGTCCAGTCACCGGACAGTCCGATGATTGCATAAAGCAGTCAGCTTTATGACATCACGTTTCAACGGTTGTTTCTAGGCTTGAAGCCTATTTAAACCATGGAGGGGGACATTTTCCAGTGTGCCTTTGATCAGAATTGCTGGAACCAAGTTGTGAGAGTCCAAGAGACACAACCAAGAGAGCACAATGCAAGATTGGAGATCTTTGGTGCTAGTAGGAGAGTGATAGAGAGCATTCATCCACTTCTAGAGCTTGTAGGGCTTAAGAGAAGTGATCTTTGCCTATTACTCTTGATGTGGACTGCCTAGACTGGCAAGGAGTCGGTGCTCGAGCTTCCGAGGAGATTGTGAAAGACGACGCTAAGTTTGTATGCGATTTCGGGTCCCCCGCTCGAAAGAGACACCAAGAGGGAGCGCCTGAACCTTGGAGAGTTGCTCTAGCACTTGGGTATTGTGTGCGACAGCTGGGCCGCCGATGTCTTCACTTCGGGAGTGAAGCGTACCCTTGTGAGCATCATTTCGAGAACGACGGGAGGGACCGAGACTCCGACGGATGTGGTCCAATGAGGATTAGGGGAAGACGCCTACCTTTTGAGGCCTCGAGAAAAAAATCATTGAGCATTCTCTATCTCACTCTTTTTACTTAACGCATTTACTTACCGTTGAGTTGTGTGATAGGTTGTTCTTTGATTCCTCTTGGTGGCTATCGTGCAAGTGCTTGCTTGTTGTTATTTTTATATCACTAGCATTGTTAGAGCTCTTGGCCTATTAGACTTGTTTAGGTTTGCTTCTGTTGTGGTCAAGTCTTGTAGTTTTAGTTCGTAAGAAAATTACTGCTATAAGTCCACCGATTCAACTCTCTTCTCGGTATTCTTGATCCTTGCAAGTAGTATCAGGGACAAGTGCTCATTTTCGAGCTTCACCGACTTGAGTAAGGATGCCGAACGAGATGGATACTCTGTCCGTATTCGATGGGGACGATTACTTATATTGGAGGGCTCGCATGCAAGCCTACCTTGAGTCAATCGATGGGAAAGCGTGGTAATTTACTAACAACGCTACGAATGAGAATAAGAGACTTGATCTTATTTTCATTAAGTACAATGCTATGGCCAAGAATGCTACGTTTGAATGCATTTTTAAAAATGTATTTTCTAGAATCAATGCATCATCCACCGCGCATGAAATTTGGGTCCAATTGCAAAACATCCATGAGGGCTCCTCCGAGGCCAGGGAAGAACGTCACTATGTTCTTAAGAAAAAAATATGATTCCATCACCATGCAACCTCATGAAAAAGCTAATGATGTTTACTCTTGTTTGCATGTAGTTCTATGTTCTTAAGAAAAAAATATGATTCCATCACCATGCAACCTCATGAAAAAGCTAATGATGTTTACTCTTGTTTGCATGTAGTGATGAAGGAAATCAATGCCTTGGGCCTCAAGGACAAAATTGATGATGTGGAGATCACGAGGACGCTCTTAAGAATGTTGCCGCCGAGCTACAACTCCATCGCCATGTGTCTCTTCCAAGCCAACTTGGCTACTCTCACCATTGATGTCATGCTAAGAAAGCTCACGGCCTATGAAGGGTACATGTTGGACAGCTCCACCGACCCTCAAATGCTCAAGAATCTTCACCTACAAGTTGATCAAGAATCACCCAATGACAAGAACAACAAGAAGAAGAAGGTGGAGGAAGATGAGTATGAGGAGAGCGATAATGAGGACCTTGCGCTCTTGATGAAGAAGATATTTCGTAAGTGAAGACCCTAATCTTTTAAGAGGAACTCCGGTGCTACAATTGTGGCAATAAATGTCATTTCACTAAGAAATGTCCCAAGCCCAATAAGAAGAGAAAGAAGGAAGCTTCTAATGAGAGTGATGATGAAGAACGCAAGTCAAAGAAAAAATTTAAGAAAAAGTTCTTTGTCAAAAAGGAGAGCAAGAGCAAGGACAAGAAGTCCCCACACAAAGCCTATATTGTTGGCGAGTGGCTCACCGATGATGGATCAGACTCTTCATCTTTAAGCGAAGAAGAGATACCACCACCTCCACTATGCTTGATGGCCGTAGTTGTGAGGGCTTCATTGATGAAGAAGATGATCTTTGAGGAGAAGGAGGTGAGCTATGATGATGAAGATGATGGACCAATCTACAATAATCTTGTACTCTTCCAACAAGACCATCGTTAAAAAGTCCAAGAAGATCGAGGTAGTGACCAAGGAGCATGAAGTGGCGATATTCCGAGTTTGAGAGCTTGAGAGGGAGCTCAATGCACTTAAGCACTCTCATGGCGCTCTGCGTGAGTCCTATGAGAGCTCAAAGCGAAGTACGTAGAGCTAAGTGAGAAGCATAATGCATTGGTGCGCACCCATGACGCTCTTGATCTTGACTCTCTCCTTAACTCTCCTAAGCGTTAAAATGAAGCTTCTACTTCTTGTGATCTAACCCTCTCTAAGAAGAGTACTACTCTTGAGCTATCTATTTTGAAGGAATACAAGAAGCTCAAGGAGGAGAGAGAAGCTGTGATGGATGCATTTGAGTGGCTTACTAGAGGAAGGCAAATTCAAAAGAAAATCCTAAGCAAAAACCTCATCAACAACCACAATCACAAGGGCTTAGGATCATATCCTTTCTCTATCAACATCATTGGCAAACAAGATGAGATCCCCGAATGGATAGTCTCGCTCATGACGGATGACTACTATTGTGAGAAGTGTTGCCTTGATGGTCACCGCTCCGAGGATTGTTCTAATGTGAGCGAGCCTAAGATTATGTCTAACGCTAATCTTTTCCATGAGGATGTGCACTATAAGCTTTTCAAGGATAAGGATGGAAAAGTGAAGGCCAAGCCGCTTGGACCGCCAAATGACAAGAGGATAATCAAAAAGATATGGGTCCCCAAGGTGATCGTGGACCGAGAGAGAAAGCCAAAACTCTCTTGAGTTCTCAAGAAGCGAAGGGGCCTTGGTGGTGGACCGTGAAGCGAATTGAAGGTCTTTGAAGTCCACCACATGTTGATCGAGCTATATCGCAGATCTACTCTTCAAGGAGGCTATCCTTGTACATAGTAGAGTAGGTTTTCTTCTTGCAATGCATGGTAGATAGGACTTCTCCATGGACTAATGTACTATCATGCATCATGTGTAAAAAGATAAAAAAAAGATAAAAAATTAGATCGGTGCCTATGGTGAAGAGCTTGAGAAAGTAGTTTGGCTATCTCAAGGCAAAGGACGGGCATATGGTGAATAAGCTTGAGATGGGTCAAATTTGGCATCGAATAGGTTTTTTTATGCAATATCTTTAATTTACTTGCATTTACATGGCATGCTTTAAATTCTCTTGCATTAGAATAGCTTGTTTGCATGCATTGCATATAGGAACCACGGAGGAGGCGTGTTACTCTATAGAGAAAGTGACTACATTGTCCATATGGATTCACATACTCCACAAAGAGTAACCAAAGCAATATTGTGTGCTTCATGCCCATTGAACCCTGTGCTTAACGGTCTCTAACATCCATTTACGTGGATCATGATCTAAGGGTTCATACATTTTCTTTTTCGAGCCTCTTTCTCGCTTTGGTGTTTATTATTTGATCTTAATTGCATTTGCGAAAATTTTAAACTCTTAGTGAGTTATCTATTTGCAAAGGAGTGTTTGAGAGTTCCCTTTCTAGACAAGTGTGATGTTTATTTGGTTCTTTGGTGAGGACACTTAAAGTCTAGAAAGAAATTCCTTGATTTTGCAATTCCTTGAGGTCACCGGACATTCCAGCGCATTCACTAAACATTTTGGTGACTATATCTTTGGATCAGTCACTTCTGCGAAATTGAATAGACACCGGACATTTCGGTGATATCACCGGATAGTCCGATGACTGGAAGAGGAAGCGGGTGCCTCTCTGAAATTGAAATTCTTTAGACACTAGACAGTCTGAACTTTTATAGTCACCGGACAAATATTTTGGACCTGACAGTTCGGTTATCATCCTTGTCGGCACAATCTCGGCCATCAGTTTTAATTGTTTTAATCCTGGCCATTGATTGGTTCTTAACTATCCGCACGTGAGGCTCTTCACTGTTTATTCCAAAATTCGTGTGCCTCACCGCCGACCTCGTCTCTGCCGGCTGCCCAATCGCCTTGCTTCGCCGCCCCCGTGCCTCCATGCCGCCTACTTCTGGCCTCAGCAGCGCCCAGCCTCGTCGCAGTGCCCGCATTCCTCGCCTCGCTGCCTCGCGCATGCGCCCTGCTCGCCGTAGCCTGCCCTAGTGCCGCCACCGCCCTGCCTTGCGCCACTGTCGCCCTGCCACGTTCCACCGCGCGGTGCCGTCTCGCCGTCAAGTCCTGCCACCGCCCTAGCTTGCTCACACGCCGTTGTGCTCAACTTTGTCGTCACCTCCTACTCTTGCTCAAAACCCTCGTAGGGTTTTTGATTTCGAGGTGATCGGACGTGTTCCGATGTGATTTTTGGCAGTTTCTGGCACTTCTCCTGCCGGGTATTGTGTTCTACCTTTTACATTTCATCGAAAATGCCCTGCATGCCTTGTTTGTTAATTAATTGTAAAAATTGGTATGATTTGCTTAAAGGTTTCACCTTTTATTGTCAATTGACGTGATTAGTTGACAATTCCCGCACTTAGTGCCATATTGAGGTCATTGCTTGCATATTTTAGTATGGCATTGAGTCTCCGGTCGCAAGTGTCACAATTTAGATGCTTTGCTATATTATGAATTGTGGCATTAGTCTGTCGATATCACCGTTGTTCATATTTGCATTAGTTGATCGGTGATATGTCCTTGATTCCATCGCTAAGACTTCATTTAGAGTCGCTCACCTTTTGTGCTTACAACCTATATTTTATTCTTACGTGGTGCAGTGACAGTTGGACAGTGGATCAGGACAGAGTCAGCGGCAGTCCAGAACTCTTTGTTAGTTAAGTGGTTTATCATGGATGGGTTAAGAGCCCAACTCTTAATACTATCTTGTAGTGTCAGCTGGTCAAAGTTTTGTGTAGTTGATCTCTCAGGGACAGTTGACATTATGGGTAGATAGAGATCGAGTTCAGAGGAGAAGGGGAAGGGTAATGCCGTAGAGCCTGAGAAGAAGAAGAAGAAGAAGAAGAAGCAGAGGACAGGCAACCCTGAGTGGGACAAAGCTCTAGCTGCAGCAGACGTTGATGTTCCTCCATCTAGGAGGGCAGGTGCTTTGAGGATTGGTGCAGTTGAGTCCCAGGAGAGTTGAGGAGGTCGACCCGACAGAGAGTGGTGACTGCTCTTCTAGTTGCAGAGGCGTAGCCGTGGAGAGCTCCTGTCAGTAGGCAGTCAAGAACCGCGGAGGGAGAGACAGTCCAGAAGAGCTCACAGCAGGAGACACAGAGGTGCCCACATCAGAGGACTGGAGTGTGCGAGGTATGCATAGCTAGAGTCGAGAGAGCTCGTCGGGCCATGGGTAGGATCGTTGAGGTGGAGGTAGATTTGTTGAAGTTGAAGGGCTCGGCCATCAAGGCCAAGAGGAGAGTAGACTTCACTGCTTGGGTCCCCGCTGGGAGGCATGCAGATGCTGGACAGTTTTGGACAGTACTCCAGCGGAGGATCTTTGAGGCCTACAGGAGGCAGCTTGCCACTAAGAACAAGAGCTCAGTGTTTGACTGTTCTTTAAAGGCACTGAGCAGAGGAGCTAGGGTTGACATGGGGGAGAATATCTCTTATCTTTTAAGACTGTCAGTTTTGGTCACTCAGCCCTTGAGGTACAGTGAGGAGGTAGTTTTAGAGTTCTATGCCTCCTTATGGATCTCCCCCGACATGTCTTATCTCTGGTTTATGTATAGAGGGGAGCCACACAGCTTTGAGAGGTTCGATGTCTTGACAGCACTTGAGTTTATATCTTAAGAGACAAGGATCCACACTTTGGCCCATCCAGACATCTCACCACCGTTCAGACCTTTTGGAGGGATGGAGCCTAGTGATGAGAAACTGAGTATTCCTTCCCGCCACCTCATGGGGAGCATTACTCGAGGCACCCTATGCGCTTGACACACGAGGCTCATGTTTTTTGAGGGTTGCTTGGGAGATCGATAGCGTCTCGTGCTGGCTATAGAGAGAGAATCATCATATTGCATTAATGGCTACTGTGTTTTCTGCTGAGGCATGAGGTCTTTGAGTTGATAGATTTGCTGCTTGCTCAGATGGAGGATGTGATTTATGAGGGGATTGGAGCACGTTAGTTAACATTTGCCCCCTATATATGCAAGATGCTGAGGAGAGGCAGAGTTATGACTGAGGAGGAGTTTGCAGCATTGCCAGAGATCACCACCTTCTTTAGTCCTGCTGAGCCATACGACTCTAGGGTTCTACGGGTTTCTGCTTCTCAGAGCACCCCTGAAGGTGAGGACACCACAGCCTGGAGGATGTCGACATTGAGGCTCTGGAGGGAGCACAGCCGGGTGCTGGGAGCACAAAGGCTCCAGTTCAGGCCGAGATTCCTACCTCTTGTGGCACACTTGACCCCGCTCTTGCTGCCAGATTGGATGCTATTCAGACAGAGCAGGAAGAGCAGAGGAAGTTCCGAGAGAAGCAACTTGAGCTTATGCACCGAGAGAGGGCCGGGTTCAAGGAGAGGATCTGACTCGAGCGCCTTCACGTTGAGGAGCAGCTGCAGATAGAGAGAGAGCTCGCAGAGGAGAGGAGACGACAGGACAAGGAGTTTCATGAGAGGTCGCAGCGCACTCAGTTGGAGATGACAGCGGCTATTTCTTATATATCTGTTGGATTCGGAGCTATAGCATCATATCCCCAGGGACTGGTATGCCACCTCTTCCAACATTTCGACGACCACGCTGCTAGGTTCCCTACCTTCTCAGCTCCAGCTTACTGCACCTCAACCTTAGTATTCATCAGCGCCAACATTCACATCTGAGTTGCAAAGCCAGAGCCAGCAGCAGCAGCAGTCCACGTTCACCACATTGCTCTCAGCCCCGCTTTCACCGTTTGTACCTTTTGGGGCAGCTAGCACAATCACGACTACTGGAGGGGTCAGTGTTTCTGCCACATCTTGTCAGTTCTCTCCAGTTTTCTCGTATTCTATGTCGGTTCTATTTGCTTTAGTTGAGCTGAGAGTGTCAGTGCCGGCATTGGAGTCAAGGACAATAGTTGATAGTTCTCCTCTTGCTCTAAGGGTTCTATCTTTTGAGGCTACTACTGTTGAGTCAGTGTTGTCAGAGCCACCGCCAGAGCCTTCACAGTCAGAGCTTGCAGCCACCACAACCGAGCAGCCAGAGCGTAAGATGCAGATATCCTGGCTGAGGTCGAATATTCTCTAGAGGAGGCAGCTCAGGCCCTTGCCAGTGCAGATCAGCCAGCTTCAGTTGACGGCAAGGTGCCATCCTCGACGTCTTCCTCCTGTCTGAGTGCCTTGTATGGTGTTGACTAGCCAGGAGGAGACCAGCCAGCAGCAGCAGCTCAGCTAGCAGAGGAGCAGCCTCTGACCTTCACTGCACCCACTTTTTCAGCCGCATAGGATTAGATTCTCTATAGAAGTTGGGTAAGAGACAGGAGTTGTATCGTTCTGAGTGCTAGCTGTCTAGGGGGAGGCTGTGGATGGGTAGATAGCGCTTTTGAATCTTATTTGGCGGATTTCATTGGCCCTTCGTGACATTTTGATGAGCTTGTTTTCATTCGACTCGTCTAGCTCATTGGAATGCACTCGGTTTTTTGTCTAACCCCGTGGTTTATTTGTATATGGCTTCTAGTGCTTTATCTGTTTTGCAGGTTTCTTTGTGCATGTGCGCTCCCGTTTCATTCTCTATCGTGCATATTTCTTTGTCGAACCAGCGTTCTCGCTCTCTTTTTGGATGATTAGATGACAAAGGGGGAGAGAGAGCTACTAAACAAGGGGGAGAACCGAAAGAGAGCGACGCTTCCTACCCACAACAAAGGAGGGGAACTCTTGCAAAATTTTGAGGAGTCATCAAGGTAATGGGGTAAGTGTTCTTTCGAGATGTATTTTCTTCTCTATCTTCTTTTATCTCATTTGGACTATTTGGGAGTCTTATGGTTGTTATCAATCACCAAAAAGGGGAGATTGTAAGCTTCATGACCTTTGAAGTCCCCTAAAAGGTATGAATTGATTTTGGTGATTGAATGAACAACCATAGTTAACGGTTGTATTGCAGGTACCACCCCGCAAATTTTACATCGATATGGTGAGCTTCCTCGGTGGATGACAAGGACGATCTCTAGAAGAGAAGTTGTCGGCCTCGAAGGACGAATGCTAAGAACTAGCTAGAGAGTCCAAGGAGGTAAGGTCATTTGTCTCCTGTCATACAAGTGTTAGAGGGTGTGAATGCTTCTTAAATCCTCAGAAAGCACTAAAGATGGCAGAGGAAGTGAAGTCGAAGATCAGAGCTCAAAAACCACCTGAAGACTCAGTCACCAGACAGTCCGGTGAGCTCTGGAGGAGCTAGTCTAAAGAGAGGTGCTCTCTGGGGTCGATGTGAAGCAGTCACTAGACAGTCCATCGGTGCATTGATCGGACAGTCCAGTGAGCCAGAAGCTGAAGTCCAGAGTAGGTGTCTATGTGAGTCCAAAAGTGAAAGTCACCAGACAGTCCGGTGAAGGTATGCACCGGACAGTCCGGCGTCCTATGAAGTGGACTCCAGAGAGGGTGTTTTCTTGGTCGAGGAGGAAGAAGAGTCACCGGACAGTCCGGTGATTGCATAAAGCAGTCAGCTTTATAACATCAGGTCCCAACGGTTGTTTCTGGGCTTGGAGCCTATTTAAACCGTGGAGGGGGACGTTTTCCAGTGTGCCTTTGATCAGAATTGCTGGAACCAAGTTGTGAGAGCCCAAAGAACACCACCAAGAGAGCACATTGCAAGATTGGAGATCTTTGGTGCTAGTAGGAGAGTGATAGGGAGCATTCATCCACTTCTAGAGCTTACAGGGCTTGAGAGGATTGATCTTTGCCTATTACTCTTGGTGTGGGCAGCCTAGACTGGCTAGGAGTCGGTGCTCGAGCTTCCGAGGAGATTGTAAAAAATGACTCTAAGTTTGTACGCGGTTCCAGGTTCTCCGCTCAAAAGTGACAACAAAAGAGAGCGCCTGAGCCTTGAAGGCTTGCTCTAGCGCTTGGGTATTGTGTGCGACAACCAGGCCGTCGGTGTCTTCACTTCGGGAGTGAAGTGTACCCGTGTGAGCATCATTCAGAGAACAACGGGAGGGACTGGGACTCCGATGAGAGTGGTCCAACGAGGATTAGGGGAATGCGCCTACCTTTCGAGACCTCAGAAAAAAATCACTAAACACTCTATCTCACTCTCTTTACTTACCGCATTTACTTACCGTTGAGTAGTGTGATAGGTTGTTCTTTGATTCCTCTTGGTGGCTATCATACTAGTGCTTGCTTGTTGTTATTTTCATATCACTAGCATTGTTAGGGGCCTTGGCCTACTAGATTTGTTTAGGTTTGCTTCCGTTGTGGTCAAGTCTTGTAGTTTTAGTTCGTAGCGAAATTAGTGCTATAAGTTCGTAGCGAAATTAGTGCTATAAGTCCATCGATTCAACCTCCCTTCTCAGTGTCCTTAATCCTTACAACCACATATATGACCATGGCAAAAAATACTATTGCCATGAGTAATGTCATGGTGATAGTTGCCACGGGATGGACCATCGTGACAGATAATGTTGCCATGAACGATACCGTTGCAACAAAGACTGTTGCAATGAATATCATCATGGCAATACTTGATATTGCAATGAATCGTTTCGGTGGCAATCGACATTACTGCCATGGTAATCGAGTCCTTGTAATAGGATAGTTTGCCATGAGCGATATTTCGTTATTCTATTGTTTTGCCACACAAAATATTTTATTGGGATATAGATTCTTACAACGAAATATAGTCAGATGCAATAGTCTTTATGGCCACGCATGACATAGTGTTGCTAGAGACACTTAGGCAACACAATTTTGCTCATGGTAACAAGTCATATAGTAACGATTAAAGAACATGGTAATAAGTACTACATAGCAACAAACTAACATCGTGGTAATAATATATTGCAACAAATGAGAATCATGGTAATATGTGATTTATCGCAACAAGTGAATAATTTGTAACAATACATTCTATATTATAAATTTGGAAATAAATAGTTGCAATAGAATACAAATTTCAACAACAACTATATTAAATAAATCCATAGTTCAATGTGAAAATCACATATACTTGTTTTTGTGATGTAGTAATCTTAGTCTCTAACAAATATTATATGTTCATCACTGATAGATTGCAAGATAATCCCTAGACAGAGAAATCAGAAACTAAACAAACTATTGTTATGATTGCTAACACTCCAAACTAAAATGTAAAAAAGATCATGGCTGTGATTGTGATAACAATAAAAATTTGTCCTCTATATCCTTGGGCGCAACTTGGTTGTCTTAACGGAGTTATTTCAGCTCAATGTGACTTCAGTTGGTCCATTTAATTTCACTCATCACCCTACAACACAAAGAAGAATATTAGTTGCTTCCTGTAGCAAAAAAGGATAAAAACAATATCTATGGTACAGTCAAACATGAGCTAATAGACAAGCACAAGACGGATGTTACTCCCTCCTACTATTGAGGTACATCCAGTTGAAGATGTACTAGGAGATGCAATACCTACATGCAGAACAACATGCTGCAATGCAAGCTGCAGAGAAGTTGCATAGGGAGAGATTGGCTGCAGAAAGAGAAAGTGAGAAACAAGTGACATAACATAACTTTGACAAGCAAAATAACAGAACTAACCTGTAACTTCAAAAAACAAATTTGAAATCCCACTGAACAGCGTAACAACTCAGGCATTCAACAAAAAGAAAAACAAGCATCACAGGATTTAAAAAAACAGATAACGACCACTTGAGCACCATGTTTTACGGCAGAAAAAAAAGAAGCTAAATTTATAGTTGCAGCTTCAAGAATGAATAATACATGAAGCTTTATACAAAATAATCATCATCAAAATGTTAGCCTAAAGAGTTCACAGGCGCAACCACTCTCTCAGTAGTGTATGTGTCATCATCTTCATCTTCATCTTGCAAATCCTCATCACCAGGTTCAGGTACACATGCATGAATCTTTTGGTAGTCGAGTCCAAGATCTCGAATAACCCTCTGCACTTTATCCAAGCTGTTTTGAATACAATGTCCTTCAGGTAGCACCAATGTGAACAAAAGAAGTACCACCTCCATGGCACAATTACTCAGATCAAACATGCACTTAATCTGAAAGAGCCTGACAATAAAAGATACCTTAGTGGCCTCCTTGCAACCAGGATAGAGTTCCTTCTGTGCCTCTTTTAACAAGTTAAAAAACTTCTTGGCACCCTCATTTGGCTTCTCATCATTACCTCCTTCAATTTCTCCATGTATGGCACCACGAATGAGCGACATAACCAGATTGTGCAATGGAGGCCCATCACCTATTGCATCATCATCATTGCAATCTGTGTCATTATGATCAGCTAGAGGTTCACCTTCCCGGATGAAACTTTCATCAAAGCCTCTCATCAGCAAATCAACTTAAAAATCCTTTTTTGTTCTAAATCACATGCCACAGCACCTTGAACACGGACATGCTACAGTTTCTCCTTCGCTTGTGCCAACAAATGTATCGTCAACAAATTTCTTGAACCGTTCTTGCCACTCAACTGTTGATTTATCCTTACGCATCCAACTACGATCGTGATGTAGCATGGTTCCTTCACTTATATATTCCAACAAATAGCAAGAATGCTACCTGCATTAGCACAAAACAAACAGTGATAAAACAATTCTTACTTCTGTTCACTGATATGTTCCGAGGATTGTAGCATTATCACTGAATATCTAAGGACTAGAGGCAGAATATGTACAGACCAGCGGTGTTGTCGTCTTAGAGAATGGCTTGAGTTACGATGAGACGCAGCTTAAGGCCAACATCTCCCAGAATACACAATCAAAAATTGCGAATAACTACTCGTTGGAAAGGTAAAAAGAAGGTTTACAACTTTCGTTATTGACTCATGTTCAAAATCTTAGCCAAATCATACCAGACTTTTAAAATAATTTTTGGTTTAGCACATCATCTCTCCTTCAATCTGACAATGGCACCAGTTCAGTCGTTTGTCCTTCTCACCCCTGTTTCCTTTCTTCTTCCTGCCTTTCTACAGGCTACAACACGCTACAAATCAGCAAACAGCAGGAAAGAAAAAAGAACAACAGTCACAGCAGGGCCTCACCTCCCCCTAATCCTTTGATTTAATCAACGATACAGATTGGAGTAGGCAGGGGCTGCAGCCAAAATAGCAGGACGACAGGGAGAAGGTTGGTGGTTAGAGGAGGTGGTGACGTGGGGAAAAGATGAGGGAAAAATTGAAGAGGGTACTGTAGCATGTGGAGAGGGAAAAATAATAGGGTTTCATTTGGGCTTTTTTGAGGCTCTTTTTTTTTCCTTTTTTTGGTATTACAGCCTAGGGGTAGGGGTGAAAATGGGCCGAAGAAAATGAATTAAAAATTATGAAAGCCGGACTGGATTAGGATCATGCCAAATTTCAATGCATTTTTGAACGAAAAATTAATAAAGGCCAAAATAATTTGTGAAAGTATCAGCGAGCCGAGCCCTTTTATCACCCCTACCTATGGGCCTAAATGCATGATAGTGAGCATCAAAGGATCATTTGGCAATCCTATGCGGACAGCTAAGAAACCAACACGTATAGGCGGGCAAGAGATTACACACCAAGACGCTAGGATCTGGCAGCGTCAAACCTTGCGTGCCTATCTAGGTCGCGAGTCAGCACTAGGAGCATTGCCCACTGGGCAAGTCCACACCTCAGTCCATGTAATATCGTAATTCACTAACCCACGTAATCAGATTGGTCCTTAGAGTGGCATTTTTCAATGACTTGGGCTACTGTGTCATGCGTACCACATTTTAACTCTAAATCTCAATCTGAGCGGTCTTTCTTTTATTTTGTTTTCTAATTTCATTTCTATTTTTATTTATATTAGCTCTTAACATTTTTCAATGCTGCTAAAATCAATCAATGCAGAAAAGTAAAATATGACATGCCATGCATGAACGAAAACCTAGCAATCTTAATTTATTAAATATTTTTATCATTTGATAAATAAAATACGCCACACTATAAATTTTGTGCCAATACATACCTGCTAGATGCAATGTATGAATTTTGCATTGCAAAAGAAGAAAAATGTTTGCAACATATAAGGTTTCCATTGCAAAAGAGAAAAAAACTTTTGCAATGTATAAGTTTTGGGTGGCAAAAGAGAAAAGACTTTTGCAACGAAATTGACAGTTCAAACAACGTACTATACATGTTGCAAGATTGTTATATACTTGGAATGATTATGAAAATTGTTGCAGTAACATATAAATATTGCAACTAAAATAAAATTTATTACAACCATATTAGTTCGTGGCAATATTACAAAACTATAAGCTCTGACAATATAATATATTTATTGCCACAATTTTTGTTGAAATCACAACACAAATATAATCGTACCGATATTGTCCCATATTGCCAGCAAATTTGAAAACTGTAGCAATAACACCCTTGTATTGCAACAAAATTTATGTCATTGCAATGTGGAGCGTGGCTAAAGGGTTAAAACTTAGTAGTGACTCTAACAATGGAGACCTAATGGAGTATAAACGGAAAATATGAAATAATGATGTGTGTTGAAGTAGATAGTAAGGGGTCGTATTTATAGCTTCTCTAAGTCGATTCAGAGACTTAACTCGCGTGCCAAGCCACCGGAAATATCTTCAAAAAGCGTGAGCAAGCCTACGTAAAGGGCCCAGAAAAGGCGCCAATTGCTGGTCCGCCAACCTATGGTCGACCGACCAGGCTGTTGGGCCCCAGGGCCCATCTACGGGTGAAGTCCTTCCTAGTGGGTCTTGTGCAAGATCCCTCCGTAGATCCTTTAGGGCATTTTTGTTTCAGCTTCTCAGCTAGCTTTTCCCGCTGAAAAGCTGAAAACTAAGAAGCTGAAATAAACAAGGTTCTTAAAAGCTCACTTTTGGAACACTGAAAAGCCAGGTTCTGCATAAATGAACTAAAAGCTGAAACATTGAGGGTTGCTTTTCTAGCTTTTGATGTGCAGAAAAGCTAAATGTATATTACAAAAGTCAACATCTAAATTTCACTAGCTAACTTTTCAACTAGCCACCAGCCAGATTTTCTAAAAGCTCAAAAGTTCTAGCTCAAACAAAGAGGGCCTTAGAATGTTCTTTCTACCTCGAAAGTTTTACTTGTTGCCACATGAATCCATCTTATTCGTCAGTTTGTTGATTTTCATCATTTTGGGCCATTTCCATACTTCCTAAAGTTGATATTTATCTGCATACATGTTTTCTCCATGTACAAGTGAAACTACATTATTTAAAATAATATGCGTGCAATAAATGCTAAGTTTTTATTTATTTTTTGAGGTTTATTAGTGGTATAAATGGTACTTAAGGACCGCCAACAGTGAACACTTCGATGAAAGAGTTAGCCATTTTTGTGAGGAATGCCAAAACCACAACTTCCAATGTTTCTGGCTCAGCAAAACTAGTGAATGTGAATGACCATTGTGTTTGTCTCTTCTCACTTGGGTTTTTCATGAGCTCTAAGACTAGAAACAATTCATGTTGCATCCCTCTTAATAGAGCAACACACCTATGCTCAAGATAAAATAAAAGCCATAATCTACAACTGGAGGTTAAACTTCTGAACTTGCCACTTCTTCGTCAAATCTTCTTGAGGGTCGGCAATATGTGCTTTCCTTTAGCAACTCCGTCTTTAGCTAGTAACCTTGGAAGCTTTTAAACCATATAATCAATGTCCACTATATGCTTCCAAGTTACTTAACTATTACTGAAGATATTTGACCCTTAGCAATATATGACTGCTTGAAGCTTGATAGGTCCATAGCGATTCAGCTAAACCTATCATTCTCCGTTACCAAAGTTCCTCAGCACGAAGACTCCTTCTTGCCCTTCTTCTTTTCTTAATCCACCATGACATAGTCATGCTAATTCTTCACCTTGTCACTATCTTAAGGTCTTGTTTGTTTGAGCTGGAGCTTTTGAGCCTTCAGAAAAGTTGACTGATGGCCAGTAGAAAAGCTAGTTGTTAGATAGTGGTTGTTGGCTTTTACAATATATATTTGGCTTCTGTGCACATCAAAAGTCAGAAAAGCAGCTTTAGGTGAGCTTTTCAGCTTTTAGTTTATTCCCATAAAAGCTGGCTTTTTAGTGTCCCAAAAGCTAAAGCTTTTCATAACGTTGTTTGTTTCAGCTTTTGGCAGTTTAGCTACCCAAAAAGCTGAAACAAAGAGAGCCTAACTTTATCGCTGCCTTATATTCAATGAATACCACTCAAATCACTTCTTGAGGGTTAGCACCATGTGCTTTCCTTGAACAACTTCATCTTGAACTAGTAATTTTGGAAGCTTTTAAACCATAAAATAGATGCCCACTATATGCTTCCAAGTTACTTCCTGTCAGTGTTCTGACCACCGGCACAGTAAAATGTACGTAATCGGAGGGGATACGGTACACTCTTCGTATTCGAGGTAGCCTAATCTATGAAAGACTCAAGAGTTAGCCTAGTTCGGGCCGCCTCTCGAGGCGTAATACCCTACGTCCAAGAGAAGGCGAGATCAAATCGTATGAACTCAAGAAACAAGTACAATTGCGAAAGGGTCTTGGCTCGAGCAAAAAACCCTAGCACGTGTGGGTGGATGTGGTTACTGTGGAATGGCTTGAATCTGACTTGTCTTGTTTAGGGCTCCCTGGTACCCCTTTATATAAGGGTCGGGCCAGGGTTACCAACTTGGCGCCTACGGAACCAGCTGGTCCTCCGCTAGGTGGGACCTCGGTCGTCACCTAACTTGGTCATCTGGCGCCTGCTGGTGCCGTGGCAGATGGTCGGTGTCCTTCGTGTGTCCTTTGTCCAGTCGTGGGGGTCAAAGGACATTTTTTCGTTTCGCTTTACCTTCTGCAGGGACGCCTTACCGCCATCTGGAACGCTTTTCCTCTGGCAAGGTTGCTTTACCTCCTGCTGTATGTTGGTAGGAATCTCTGCGACTGTCAAAAGTTGGCCGTTAAGGCGGTGGCCGACCCTCGGGGGTCTAACAGAAACGCTGGCTTCTAGCAGTTGGCTGGTTGAATCTTGTCGTCCTGTAGCCCCGACCTTTCGGTGGTCGGGCTGGGGCGCTCGTATGGTTCCAACCTCAGGGGTCAGGACGTTCTTGGCGTGATGTGGTCCTTTGTGGGCCACAAGTTGATTCGTGGGCCGTAGACCGTAGCCAGGCCTTCGTATTCTCTCCGGGCCCACAAGTACTCAGGGTACATGATCCTACCCTCGAGTCTTGCGCTGTTTGCAAGTCTTCGTTGAGGCAGCGTAGGGTTAACCTTTGATGGTTATCGATCGTCGACGCTTGATCCTATGGGGGCGCGCGAGCGCGCCCGTAAGCCATCACCCGCGAGCCCTCTGGCAATCCAATGCGAGCCTGTAGGCCATCACCCGCGAGCCCTCTAGCAATCCAAAGGGTCGGTCAGGGGTTGAATCATTGTCTAGTCTTCGGTCTTCAGTCGTGGATCCTACGGGTGCGTGCAAGTGCGCCCGTAGGGCGGAGCCCACGAACTCACGGGCGATCCGAAGGGTTGGTCGGGGGTTAAACGTCTCGCCTTCGTCTTCAATCATCGATGATTTATCCTATGTGGTCGGTTGGGGGGTCAAGTTTGTGAGATGAATACGTTCGACTATCAAGGTCAATTGGAACTGATTTTCGTTGTCAGTTGGTTGCTGGGTTAGACGCTTAGATTGAGCCGGTCGGATTGGCTTCATCTCATGATCAGCATCGCGCCTAGGTCGGTCAGACGGGTCGGCCGTTTCCCATGATCAGCGCCCCAGGTCCATGAGGTTTGATCTCACGGCATTAGTGACAAATGTCGGTAACGGCTCTGACAATCATACGACTCCGCTACCTCCACGTGGATGGCGGCTAACATGTCTGGGAATTGTAAAAGTCGGTCGATCCGGACGATCGGACGATGCCGATTAGACGACGGTGAGAGAGTGACGGTTCGTGCATGCGCATCCCAATAACTGGCGCCTGTCAGCCATTTATTAGCGTGTCAGAAAGGTGCACGTCACCTCCATCGTGGCGGAGGTGGTGAGGCAGCGCTCGACCCCACCCGTCAGCGAGCGAGGTGCCGGTGCGGTGGGAGCGCGTCACAGTGCAAACCCATGATGGCGCAATTCCTGCGCCATCGCGTCTTGGGTAGTGGGGGCGAGAAACATTCACCCCTGGTTGTCCTTAAAAGGGGACGCAGTGGATTTTGAAATCCACCGGCTCTCTCACCATCTCCGCCTCCAAACTTCCTTGCGCTTGCTAGCTTTCAAGCTCGGAACTTGTCATATTCGCCTTTGTTGCGGCCGTGTTTGTTTTCATCCTCGTCGTCCTCACCGTCACTATCATCATCGTCGTTGTCATGGAGGCTGCCTGGAGGCCGTCCGCCATTACAGAGGCGGTGCTCAAGTCTTACCACGATGCTGGCCTGTTGCCGTTGAAGGAAGTCGGCGAATGCGAGGCAGCAGAGAACTAGGAGGCTCTGGCGCCATCGGAGGGGAAGATTGTGAGCTTCGTCGCCTTCCACGAGCGTCGGCTGGCTCTCTCGGGCACCTTCTTCTTCCACACGCTGATGCTCCATTACGGCGTGTGCCTCCACCACCTCAACCCCAACAGCATCCTCCAGATCGCGATCTTCATCACGGTCTGTGAAGCGTACTTGGGGATTACACACCCTTCCTCTTTGGCGCTACTTCTTCCAAGCCAATCAGCTGCTGGAGTCCTCTGGCGCGGCTCAACAGGTTGGCGGCACTGCGATCATGCTTCGGAACACCGAGGCGAAGGAGTACATTAAGGTGTCGTTGAAAAAGTCGTTGAAGGGTTGGCACGATGGGTGGTTCTACATCAAGAACACCACCCCCGGTCTTCTGGCCTTTCGCAACGCACCGGTCGCAACGACCGACGTATGGAAGGCGAAGGTGACAGCCGAGGAGAGGGCGACGATGGACACGGTGCTGCGCAAGATCAGGCGACTGCGGGATGAGGGGCTGACCGGAGCCGCCCTCATCGCCATGTTCGTGTGGTGCCGGATCCAGCCGCTAAGTCTTCGGCTCCACCCCATTTGTATGTACAAAGGGAAGGACGATGTCACCCATGAAGTGGTCGGGACTGAACAAAGTGACCGGGAGGTCATTCGACGGGTCGGCAGACTACTCGAGGGAGATGTCACCGACAAGGTGACCAAGGGGCCGTTGCCTCTGGATAAGGACCGCCGGACTCTGGTATGTTGCTTTCCCGCTGCCGCTGTTGTTCGAATTCGTAGAGTAGCTCGGGTCGGTTCGTAGGTGGAAGTCGAGGACTTAGCTATTGTCATCATTGTAGGGTCTGTCGACGACCGCACCCGGTTCGGCGGACGTGGTGGGGACAAGCGCGGCGGACGTGTCCTCGGCCAAGAAGAAGAATCCGTCAAGAGACGGCGCACCGGGGGCTCGAAGTCGTTTCCCGCCGACAATCCGGCTACTACCGCGCCGACTGCGTGGCCTGCTCAGAGAATGGCCCAGGCTCTGCTGATCGGCACCCCTTTAGCTACGAGTGCAAGGTCGGGGGTTCCAACCCAGACTTCCGGGT
This sequence comes from Zoysia pacifica, assembly GCA_001602315.1. Taxonomy (NCBI): domain Eukaryota; kingdom Viridiplantae; phylum Streptophyta; class Magnoliopsida; order Poales; family Poaceae; genus Zoysia; species Zoysia pacifica. The sequence continues at coordinate 65,937 of BCLH01000936.1, read as the reverse complement.
CCACTACATTGCAGGCGGTGGCTTTGATCGACGTTAGGAGCTCGACGTCATCCGAGGATGTGATTTCGCCCCTGACCAAAAGGATGAGGACCGAGGGCTCGGAGAGCGCCAAGGTTGATTTCGAGACCCGCACGGCCGCCACCACGGTCCAAGTGGCTGAGACTAGAGCGGTCCAGCCCCCGAGGCGCGGGCCAACCGACGCTTCCTCAGACTTGAAGGATCCTGATGCGCCAATCGAAGGCGTAAATACCTGCATCTTTAACTTAGCTGTGAGTATTGTTTGGGTTAGTTCATTTCTGACCTGTTTGGAGGTATATAGGCCTCCGTCGTCGGTCGCCTCCATGCGCCCAGCCGGGACCATCACTACATCTGCGTCCGAGGACACAGGCGGGGGAGCCGACGCTGGTGCCGATTTTGCAACGCGCGTGGTGATGCCGCCTCCGACGGCCGAGGCTCAAGATCCGCCAACCTTGGGGGTCGGTGATGTGCTGCCGTTGTTGCCAAGGCTCAGGAGGAGGCAGCCACCAAGGCCTAAGAGGAGAAGGCCGCTGAGATCCAAGAGGAGGCAGCCGCTGAAGAGGAGAGTGAGGACTCCTCTCCAGCTCCTGATGCTGGGGGAGGTCGTGTTGATCAAGGTCAAGGACGAGCCTGCGCCGTCCTCGACCGCTTTCGTTGAGGGTCCGAGGGTATCGCCCCCGTCCTTGGTTCACGAAGAGCCAGCCGGCCAAGTCTCACCCACCGCTTCCGATTGCGTGCGAGAGTGGAGTGAGATAGCCACCGAGAAGCAGTCGGAAGTTCCCCTAGCTGACCTAACCGAGGGTTTGCAGGGGCCTGCTGTGGAGGAGGCCGGCGGGCCGTCAACAAGCGCGGCCCCGGACGGTACGAGTGGAACCGCGAGAGAGGCGCAGGAGAGAGGAGGGATCGAGCTAGCCATGACGTCGGTGATGCCATCGTCTACCACGGCGGTGCCCGACTCCTCGGCCTCCGACGCGCAAAGATCGGAGAGGAGAGGCAATCTCCCACCCGAGGCCGTAGCCGGGGCATGAAACTTCTACGATGACCAGATGGCCGGGGTCCGTCGCTACAACTTTGCGATGGCGTCCGGCCTCCACAAGCTCCTCAGCATCACAGATGAGTGCTGAGACCTTTTCGACGACCCGTACCTGATGGAGTGTTGGGTAAGTTTTTAAACACTTGAGGTTTTTTAGTCAAACTTGTTTATCGTGGTGTTGAACGCCGTCGTTCGCAGCTGAATCTTGCGACGGCAGTGGGTCAGCCGCCTCGAGGCTACACTCTGCAAGCTGAGGTCAACGCTCTCCGTGCGGAGCTGGAGCAGGCGAGGGCCAGCCGCGACGCGTCGAAAGACTCCATGATCCAGCTGCACCATCAGCTCAACGCTGCTCGAGAATCGAGCCGCGTCTCCCTCGATGAAGCCAATCGCTCTCGGATGGAGGCCGTGTCGGCGCGGTCGGAAAACCGGAGGCTCGTCTCCGACCTCGCCTCCGCGAGGGAGACGATAGCACGTAAGTTAGTTCGTACCTTTTGATTTTCACTGTTTGAGGGCCATGGTTGGGTTTCGACTAGGAACTTGCTCCTTATACAGAGCTCTGGATGCAGGTTGTCCAGCATGACGCAGAGGTGCAGCGCCTCAAGGATCTCCAGGCTCACGCCGATGGGGCCCATGAAAGCGTGGAGGCCGCCGCTAAGAGGGCCGAGGAGGAGCGTCACCGAGCCTTTGAGCAGCGAGACGATCAACTCAGAGCGAGTAGTCACCGAGGCCGAGATTGAACAGCTGACGGAGGAGCTGCAGGCGACGCAGTGGGCCGCCTCCGAGGTCCAAGAGGCGTGTTTGGCCAGGGAGGCGGAGATCACTCGGCTCTAGGCAGAATTGAACGAGGCGAAGGGCCTTGTCGAATCGGGGTCGGTCGTTTGATGGTGTGTTGGTTGCAGCTCTGGCCGGCGAGCTCCGACCCTTGAGGTCCGCAGGCCAACGCCTGCTTCACTAGATCTTTGCCGGCGTGAATGAGAACTCCCTCTCGACAGAGTTCGTGACGTACAGCAGCTCTCGGGGATCATTGCCGCCGAGGTGATGAGGGCACTCGAAGACGGGGCCTCGCTGACCCTGGGGCCGACCCGCTCCCACTACTCGGACGCAGACTTCGACCGAATCGTCGTGGGGTTCGCTTTCGTGCTGTCGGAGGAAGAGATGAGGGCGCTTGAGGCCAACATGCAGCCATCGGCGTGGAAGGTTGTCGCCGACTTCAACACGTCGGAACTTCTCCGAGAGCGGTTCGGTCACCTGCCTCACTGCAGCAGCGGCATCCTTAGTTATCTATAGGAAGTTAGCAGAAGTATTTTGTATCTGACTGTGTAATAAACACTTTGGATGATATATAAATACACAAGTTTGCGACCCTCTTCTGTGTTTCAGATTTTCGCACTTAACATTTTTCGAGTTCCGTTGGGCGTTGATCAAGCGACTGGGTCGGGTATAGCTGTAGGGTCGAGTGTCGGGTTCGATACAGCCGTAGAGCGTCACCAACACCAGGTCTTCAATCGTTAGCCGTGAGGAAAATTTGAACGAGAGTGCTTTCACAACTTAGCATGTTCGAGGGTCACCCGCGAAGCTTGGCGCAGGTCGAGGGGTTGGGCCCCGAGGAAATGAAGAAAGGAGCGGAGCCTTAACGCAGAAGACTAAGGCGTGAAGCCTTGGGGCGAGGAGTCGAGGCGCGGGGCCTGAAAACGAAGTGCGAAGGCGTCGGACGCTCCGACCCACAGGTGGGGACACTCAAACTAGCCCTCGGGCAACGGAGGGCGGTCGAGCTGGCTGCGCTTCACTGCCTAATGAAAAATGACAAAGACAAGAGGTGTGCAAAAAACTTAGCTGATTTTATTATGCGTAGAAACGACGCAAATTATCGATATTCCAGGCATGGGCTAGCTATCTGCTGCCCTCGGTCACCAACTTGTATGCGTTGGGCCTTAAGAGTCGCTTGATTACATTGGACCCTCTTGAGCACAAGGTCTTCGACGTTGAAAGCCCGACCCTTGACGGGCCGAGCGTGTAGCCGTCGCAGGCTCTGCTAGTAATTGGCCAATCATAGAATGGCGATGTCTCATGCTTCGTCCAGTTGGTCCAAGGCGTCCTGCCGTGCAGCTTCTAACCTTTCTTCATCATAGGCTCGGACACTCGGAGAGTTATAGTCGAGGTCGGTCGGTAGCACAGCTTATGCTCCAAAGGTCATGAAGAAGGGGGTGAACCCCATGGTTTTGTTGGGGGTTGTTCGCAAGCCCCACAACACGGACCAAAGTTCCTTGACCCATCGCCCGACCGCCTACCCCACGGAATCACAGATCCGAGAGTTCAATCCTTGGAGCACCATCCCATTTGTGCGCTTGACTTGATCGTTGGTCCTCGGCTGGGCAACGGAGGTGAAGTCGAGCTGGATGTGGTACTCCTCAAGGAATTCCTAAAAGACATGGCCGGTAAACTGTGTACCGTTGCCGGTGATGATGGAGTGAGGGACCCCAAAACGACAGATGATGTCGCGGATGAACTCGACAGCTCGGCCGGAGCTGATGCAAGGGACCGGCTTGGCCTCGATCCACTTGGTGAACTTGTCGACGGTGACAAAGAGGTGGTGAGGGTGCTGGTCGAAAAGGCCGAAGGATGTCGAGCCCCCAAACCACAAAGGGCCATGTAATCAGGATAGTCTAAAGGTCTTAGGCCAGCAAATGCGTCTATCGAGCGTAGAACTGACAGCCTTTGTAGGAACGAACGAGCTTTTCAACGTCGAAGACTGCCGTGGGCCAGTAGAACCCTTGGCGAAAAACCTTCCTGACCAGAGTCCTCGTGGCGGCGTGGTGTTCGCAAACGTCCGAGTGAGATGGAGACCCTCCGCTTGAGGGATGCAGCGCTTAATAACGCCGCTGGGGCTTCGTTTGTAGAGTTCGTTGTCGATGATGATGTAAGCCTTGGCTCGACGCGAGACCCGTCGGGCCTCGTTGGTGTCGGCCGAAAGAGTACCATCATGAAGAAAGGCGAAAATGTCTTGTGACCAGTCGAGGACGATGGCCATAACCTCCGCCCCGGGGGTCAGAGCTTGCTTGTCGACTGCCGCCTTAACCTGGGGTTCGGAGGCATCATCTTTGAGCTTGATAGTTGGCTTGGAGAGGACCTCGAGGAAGACGTCATCGGGGACTGGGTCCTGCCTCAAGGCCATTTGGGCTAGGCTGTCGGCCGGTTCGTTGTCACGGCGTAGAACGTGGCGGAGCTCGAGCCCGTCGAACTTGTCTTCGAGCTTGCGGACTTCCTGGTGGTAAGCCTCCATCTTGGGGTCTCAACAGCTTGAAATCTTCATAACTTGATTCACGATGAGCTCAGAGTCGCCCTTGACGTAGAGTCATCGGACGCCGAGCGTGATGGCCATCGGAGACCATGGAGTAGAGCTTCGTACTCGGCGGCGTTGTTGGAGGCGAGGAAGTGGATTTGAAAGACGTACCGAAACTTGTCTCCCTTGAGAGAGATGAGGACGACGCCAGCCCCTGAGCCCTTCAGCCGGCAAGAGCCGCCGAAGAACATCGTCCAGTGCTTGAGGTCAGCGGGGGTCGACAACTCTTGAGCCTCGGTCCACTCAGCGACGAAGTCGGTGAGGGTCTGCGATTTGATGGCTTGCCGAGGTACATAGGTAATGTCATGGCCCATGTGGTGATACGCGCGACCACATCCTTGCCGTTGACGATCTCCCCAAGTGGGAAACTCGACACTACTCGGATAGAATGGCTGTCAAAGTAGTGGCGGAGTTTACGGCTGTTGATGAGGATCGCGTAGATTAGCTTCTTTATTTGGGTGTACCGAGTCTTGGCGTCGACCAGCACCTCGCTGATGAAGTGGACGGGCCGTTGGACCTTTAAGGCCCGACCCTCTTCCGACCGCTCGACGACGAGGACGGTACAGATGACCTTCGTGATTGTCAAAATGTAGAGGAGCAGCGGCTCGTCGGGGGTCGGGGAACTCAGGACCGGAGTTGCTCAAATGCTTCCTGGGCCTCGGTGGTCCAGGTGAAACAGTCAAACTTTCGTAGGAGTCGGTAAAAAGGCATGGCCTTCTCACCTAGTCGGGAGATAAAGCGGCTAAGTGCCGCCATACATCTAGTGAGCTTCTGGACCCTCTTGATGTTGTTGATGGGCCTGAGGTTGCAGATGGTGGCGATCTTCTCGGGGTTGGCCTTGATGCCGCGCTTGGAGATGACGAACCCGTGAAGCTTGCCGAAGGGGACGCCGAAGACGCACTTCTCAGGGTTGAGCTTGATGCGGAACTTTCGGAGGTTGGCGAAGGTCTCTTCTAGATCTTCAATGAGGTCGGCAGCCTGCTGAGTATTGATGATGATGTCATCGACGTAGACATCTAGGTTCCGACCCAGCTGGTCGTAGAAGCATTTCTGCATGTAGCCCTAATACGTGGCACTAGCATTCTTGAGCCCGAACGGCATAGAGATATAGCAAAATGAGTCAAACGACGTGATGAAAGACGTAGCCAGCTCGTCGAAGCCACGCATAGAGATCTGATGGTACCCGGAGTACGGATCAAGAAAGCTAAGGGTTTCGCAGCCGGCGGTGGAGTCGACAACCTGATCTATGCGCGGCAAAAAAAATGGATCCTTTGGGCATGTTTTATTGATACTCATATAATCAACGCTTCTCTGTCGATGTAGGCACCGACCTGTCGATGTAGGCACCAACAAAGTTGACCACTTCGAATGTGAGCTTCTCTGTCCTGAAGTTGTCGCGGTCGTCAAAGGAGACTGGCAAGGTGATCTGACTCAGGGGCGCTGCGCTACCCTCGAGGATGACGTCGTGGAAAGGAATGTGGCTCAGACGGAGGTCGGACTCCGAGAGCTTCATGACTTTGAAGGTGTCAATATAGAGGATGTTGAGAGTGCTGCCGCCGTCCATGAAGACCTTGGTCAGACACATGGTGCCGATGATCGGATCGAGCACCAGAGGCAGCGCCCCGGCTGAGGGATGTAGTCGGGATGGTCGGATCTGTCGAAGGTGATCGGGGCCTCCGACCATTTGTAGTAGGTGGGCACAGCAGGGTCGATGAGATTGACCGCCCGCCATGTTTGCTTCTAGTGGCGTTGTGACTCGTAAGCCACTGGCCCGCCGAAGATTATCCGGCAGTCCTCCAGCTAGGGGAAGGCATTGTCATCATTGCCCTCGGCTTCCTTCGCAGAAGGGTCGAGATTCTGAGGTTGGCGGGAGTCGAGTCAGAAATTACCTCTAAAAAATGCCCGCATCAGGTGGCAGTCCCGCAGGGTATGCTTGACAGGGTCGAGTGGTTGGTGTAGGGCTTGTCGAGCATCTTTTCGAAGAGGTTGTTGTGATCGACCGGCTTTTTTGCTTGGGGTCGAGGCTATCGCTCGGTGACGCCGACGAACTTTTCGTCTTGCCGACGGTTCCTCTACTTCTTGTTGCTAGAGCCGCCCCCAATCCGGTCGTCCCTACGATCAGAGCGTCGGTCGGAGCGGTTGTCATTCTTGCGGTCGTCCTTGGACTTGTCTTTGTCTATGGTCCAATCCCGGTCGAAGTTGGCCTAGACGGCCTCCTCCCCAATGGCGAATGTGGTGGCAATGTCGAGAAGAGCGCGTGCCGTTCGAGGGTTTTTACATCCCAGCTTGTGGACAAGTGCCTTGGATATCGTGCCGCAGGTGAAGGCGTTGATTACGTCGACGTCGCTCACGACGGGCAGCTCGTTTCACTTGCGCCAAAAAACGCTGGATGTAGTCATAAAGCTATTCATCGGGTTCTGCTTGCAGTTTTTCAGGTCTCAGGAGTTACCCGGGCGCGTTTAGGTTCCTTGGAAGTCGCCGACGAAGGTCGGACCAGTCGTGGATGCTGCCCTCAGGAAGGTGCTCGAGCCACCCCCTGGCTAAGTCGGACAGGTAGAGTGGCAGGTAATGGATGACAAACAAATCGTCCGCGCATCTAACTCTGCATGCAAGGCGATAATCTTCAAGCCAGTGGGCTGGGTTGGTCTCAGCGGTGTATCTGACGATGTTGGTTGGAGCGCAGAATCTCTGTGGAAATAGGGCCCTCCAGATCTAGGACTCGAACGCTCGAAGCCCGACCTCATCTGGACTGAGGCTTCGGATGTGGTTGTAGCTGCGCCGACGGCCGCAACAGTCAGGAGTTCATTTCCACCTGGACTCGGCATAACGCTCGCTCCTAGCTTGCTTCCACGCATCGATGATGTGCCGAGCGTCACGATGTTCCCCAAGGCGTCGGCGAACGTTGCCAACCGGTGGGTAAGGATCTCTCGCCTTAGCCCGACCACGACGGCTGTCGCGGGCCGAACTTCGTCGGTTGGTGCTTGGCCGGTGAGAGCTGTGCGCCTCAGAGTGCTGTGGCCGAAATGACGGTTCAGGGTGTTGGAGCGCGCCGTCGAGGTAGATGCGTAAACGATCGTAGGTCTCCTTGAGCATGGGGTTGTCGAGCGTGGCGGACTCGTGAAGGACGTAAGCCGCTGCCGCTAGATTCTCATACGGCGTGTCGAAAACGGGCGTACCGCCGTCCATAATCTGCTGATAGGTGGAACGAGCCCGGGCTCGGGCGTCACTGCTCATCGCCGTGGCACCCGTACCCGGAGCACCATCCTCGGTGGCAGATTTGCACCGAAGGGCATCCACGACGATGGAAAGAGCGCGAACTGCGGAGAGGGATCGTCGTCGAGAGCCTTGCCGGGAGTGGGGTTCTCCGCGGCCTTGGGAGGCTGCAGCATGAAGCACTCTTGAGTCGGATCGTGGCCCAGCACATCATGAGGCGAATGACGATGAGGCGAACGATGGCGAGGCGAGCGCCGCTTGTGCGGAGCCTGAAGACGAAGCTCGCCGCCATTGTCCGCGACGAAATTCAAGCTCCCAAAACAGAAGGCCTGGCCGACAGCGAAAACGGGGATGTTCAACGATCGATCATCACGAACGATGGCAATCGCAAAACTCCCAAAACGCGGCAATCGCAAAACTCCCAAAACGCATATGAGAGATCAAAGTCTCTCCTACCAAGGTGAAAATCAAAGCCATCGAAAAACGAAGCGAAAACGCACCACAAAAACCCCTTTCCTGGCGCGCCAACTATTGGTGTTCTGACCACCGACACTATAAAATTTACGTAATCGGAAGGGATACGGTGCGCTCTTCGTATTCAAGGTGGCCTAATCTACAAAAGACTTAAGAGTTAGCCTGGTTCGGGCCGCCGTCAAGGTACAGGCATAATACCCTATGTCCAGAAGAGGGCGATATGAAATTGTATAAACTCAAGCACACGAGTACAATGGCAGAAGGGTCTTGGCTCGAGCCAAAAACTCTAGCACACGTGGATGGATGTGGTTACAGTGAAATGGCTTGAATCTGACTTGTCTTGTTTAAGGCTCTCTGGTACCCCTTTATACAGAGGTCGGGACAGGGTTATCAACTTGGCGGCTACGGAACCTGCTGGCCCTCTGCCAGGTGAGGCCTCAGTCATCGCTTGAGTTGGTCGTCTGGCGCCCGCCGGCGCCGCCGCAGATGGTCTTTCGTGTGTCCTTTGTCCAGTCGTAGGGGATAAAAGACACTTTTCTATTTTGTTTTACCGTCCGCAGAGACGCTTTACCGATCGTCTGACTGCTTTACCTCCTTGTAGAATGCTTTTCCTCTGGCAAAGTTGCTTTACCTCCTGCTGTACGTTGACAGAAATCTCTGCGACTATCAAAAGTTGGTCGTTGAGGCGGTGGCCGTTGTACGTTGATAGAGACGTTGGCTTCCAGCAGTTGGCTAGTTGAATATTGTTGTCGTGTAGCCCTGACCTTTCGGTGGTCGGGTTGGAGCGCTCGTATGGTTCCGACCTCGGAGATCAAGACATTCTTGGCGTGATGTGGTCCTTCGTGCGTCGCAAGTTGATCCATGAGTCGAGCCCGTAGCCGGGCCTTCGTATTCTCTCCGAACCCACAAGTACCCAAGGTACATTATCGTGACACTTCTTAACTTCTTTCAATAATATTTGATACTTAGCAATATATGACTCTTTGTCACTTAATAGGTCCATAGTGATTCAGCTGAACTTGTCATTCTCCTTTACCAAAGTTCCTCCGCGTGAAGACTCCTTACCCTTCTCCCTTTCTCGGTTCCCTTCAAAGCAATCGACTAAAGCAATGCCCCATTTGTAAAGCGAATTTTGTTTTCTAAATTTGATGTTTTTCTATGAAATTTAACGGATCTCTGAGGCCTAAAGACATGTTTGGACGGCCACCAAATTTTGCCATGCCATTCGGTGAACGAAATTCCGTAAGATTTGTTTTTCTATATATGACTCTAGTTCTAAAGTTTTTCTATTTTTACGTTTTAAGAATCATGTGTTTCAATGGAGCATTCATTTTCTACGACTGCACGACGCTTCACCCCTTCTCCGGCGATGAACTATAACAATTACAGTTCTACGGGTAATTATGGGATGGTGTATGTGTGACATCATGTTCAAAATCAATTGCTCACCCATTCATTTTTATTAATTATTCTAGCATTAAACACGAGAATTAAACAAAATGAAAAAGTTATATGCTAGGTAGAAAATGAGGAGAAGAGTGATAAAGATTTATTTAGAAGAGAGAAAATGTATTAAAAAGAGCAAAATATATATGGAGAACTTAGAACAACTATTAAAAAAAATTGAACTGTAGAAAAACTAATAAAAATAAATGGAATTAGTGGTTTGTTTTCGCAATTATTACCTCCTGATATATTTAATCTCATGTTTATCGTTGTTGACTTTTGCATATATATAGTCAAATAAACATAGAAATGTTTTCTGAAAGGAGGAAGTAGAAATCAGCCGTAACAATTTAAGAATAAAGAAAGTATACGAGTTGCCCACATCTTATCCCTCGAGCGCGGGTGATGCTCGCAAAAAAATGAATAAAAATTAACGCGGACATAGCATTTTGGTTTATCTTTTGCCCTACCCTACCTCAGTCGATATCTCCAACTCTCCCAGCTATACTACTAGTACTACTTCTTGGTACAAAAATACATGTGGCCAATACAATGCTAGTACTACTAGAAAGCAAACAAAAAGCAGAAAAAGGAAAATAAGAGCTGCGCCACAACAACAAGGAATGGTGTCGTGTGGCACCTAAAATCCACACAAACCTCCAATTTTGACACCTTCTCCCTCATAAATAAATAAATGGATTCTCCACTTCCTCCACCTTTGGCTCTTCGGCATCCCGAGAGAGCGGAGGCTGGTGGCTCTCTCTTTCTCTCCACCCGAAGCCCCTCCCCCTACCTTTCCCTTCTCTCCTCCCCAGCTTTCCCAATTCCCCAACCCGGCCTTCGTCCGAATTTGTTCGAATTCGGGTTCGATTTCCACGAGACCGTCGGGGCAGGGCGTCCGTGGTTCTCCTGGCCTGAACTGCTCCGGCTCGTCGGACTTCTTGGTCGCGTGGAATTTGATCCCTGAACGCGGTGCAGCTGCCGTTGGATCCATTTCCAAGGTCGCGGCTCGTGTTCGCGCCGAGTCGGCCAGCTGAATTTCGCAGATTTGTGCGTGTCGCGTGAGCTGAAAAGGTCGTCGTTTGCGGTTCCTTCAGGATTCGTCCCGATCTGTGCGCGTCTTCTCCTCCAGGTTCGGTTTCTTCCCGGGCTTTGATTGTATTCATGATTTTAACAGACGATAAAAAAAGAACTAATTTTTCCCTCCGTTTCCAGGACACCCTCCCCGTTTCTCCGAATTCCCTGTTTCTCCATATCCAGATCTCCGGTCTACTCCCGTTTTGTGAAGAAAAGTTCTTCCTTTGACATTTCTGTGCTGAATATTTTTCGCAAAAGGTTTATTTCGCACTCGTTGTACACCCGATTCCTCCCGATCTGATTCCTCAAGCTTGGGATTAGTCTCAATTTGCTTGATTCCGTCACCGTTCTCGAGTCAAAATGGCACAGGAAAGTTGTGACCTCAACAAGGACGAGGCTGAGATCTTGAAGCCTTCATCGTCGTCCTCGCCTTCTCCTTCGTCAGCCACAGCCGCACCACCACCAACCACTCAAATACCAGAACCACCACCCCAACAATCAGCACCGCAAACACCACCACCACCCGCAGCAATATCTCAATTCGTGCCTGAACCCTGTGGGGAAGTTCCCATAGAAACTTCCAAGAAAAGGAAGCTGGCCGATGCCACTGCAACCGACGATGAAGCATTATCGGTGGTCACCCCTGCGGAACCATTGTCGCCCGTGCTGTTTGTTAACCGGTGCAACATTTGCCGCAAGAGGGTCGGTTTGACTGGCTTCAGATGCCGGTGTGGTAACCTCTTCTGTCCCCGTCACCGGCACTCCGAGACCCATAATTGCTCCTTTGATTACAAAACGGCCGGACGAGAGGAGATTGCCCGGGCGAATCCTGTTATTAGGGCTGCCAAGATTATTAAGATCTGAGGTATATTATTTGATCGTCTTGCTTCATACACATCATGTATTTCTTATTCCTTGTTAATCTAAGCAAAAAAATTCTGTTACGATGTAAAGTATCGTATGGATCAGGCTTTCTCTTGATTTTTCAGCCCTCACGTCAAATTGCACTGGTAGTCTCATTCATTAGCACTGCATACGACATAGCAATGATACAGCATATTATAATTTACTTTTAAGGATGACAATTCCATCTCACACCATTTCTTCTATATGATCACATAATATATTGTGTTTTGTCGTAAATTGAGGCCTTGCTGATTTTTGCTCGTGAAGACAGTTGAAGGTGAGCTGTAAACAAGTTGTCATGTCAGTTCGATTAGCTGTAAAGTGAGAAAGAAGCCTTTAATATGTATAAAATAATTGTTTGCTAGATTGGTACCTTGTTTTGATGAGATGTTCTGCTAGCTGGCTATTATTATTGGGGCTTCCAGCAATATAAATTGAACACATATATGTAGCTGTTTTCCTTTTCCGTATCCCTGTAATGATGCATTTCAAGCTGTTTCAAACTGAATTCACATAAATTACTACATGTTTTCAAGCTGAATTCAACTTTATAGTAGGAACCTATCTATAATAAATGTAAACATTTATGAAAAATTACTACTGGGTCTATTCTTATTACCTGTTTGCTCACAGCTTTTCTGCCCTTTCCTTTTGTACAGATTCTATTTGGGACGCTTCACTCATGAGCTTTAACTTTGTCATGTCTTCTGTGTTTGTAGGCCACGTGATCTACAAACTGTATGCAAGGCCAATTGCTGTAGATCCTGCAAGAGAATCATGCTTTCAACCCGGTCAATACATATGCATGATCTCTAGCATATTCTTGAAGTAATTCCCATACAACTGAGCTCTCAGAAACATAGCAAAGTCTACAGTGAGTGAAATCCATGAGTGGGTTGTTTTGAGAAATACTTCACGCAGGTTATTCGTGTGCCTCAGCTTCTCAAGCTACGAGGCATACGGATGATGTCAGCTGTACTAGAGTCATAATTTTATTGGACCCAACAATTTATTTGTATATTGTAATCTTTCCGGCTAGATTTTAATCAATGCGATTGTGTGTTCTAAAAGCCTATATGATATTTGGGAGTTTCAGTGTTTGATAGAGAGCACATGCTGCTATGATCTGGCTGTCTGGCTAATCATCTGTTTGTCCTGACAAATCACAAATTTCATATATGCGAGATTGAAAGCCATTAACTTCGCAAAATAGATGACATTGGACCGACTAACTTGTAGGAACTGGGACTGGTTTGCTGCGTGTCTGTGAGTTGCTACGAAGGCCGAGAATTGTTATAAGCCAAATCAATACGTACACTAAACACACAAAACAAGTATCCTATAATTGAATTATTAGGCGACGAAATGAGTTGTCATAGCTGGTTATCTCATCAATCTATTATAACCAGGGACCATAGAATTACCGACCTCGCTCGTTACTACTTTCTTCGTTCTTTGATCATTGACAGTGTTAGACTTTTAACATTAATTTTGACTATTTGTTTTATTTAAAAAAATTAAATATAAAAATTATTGTTATTATTTTTTTTATTATTAGTGATATTTAAAATGTGACAAACAATTTTACACATTGAAATAAAATGTAACTAATAATTTTACATATTGGAATAAATTTTAACCAAGGTAGTAGTAACAAGCTTGAATCCATATATAACATGCACCTGATTTGCTTACAAAAACATATAGCAAGAATAGAAACTTCTATTTATGTGTCCTCATAAGATACTTTGCATTATTTAGCTTATACTCTCTGGTTTTAAAATATTGACATTGACTTCTAACATCAAATTTAACTATTTATCTTATTCAAAAAAGAACACTAAGTATAATATATTTTAACTTGGGTGAAAAAAAAAATCAAATCGCCGTACAATCCAGTGGGTCATCAAATGTTCGTATAATACAAGAGAATTCAACACCAGCTGCTGGAATAGGAGTTGCAACTGACAACGCAATGGATGGATAGAGCTCCACATCGATACAAGTAGAGAAATCAAGAACTCAAATAAATAGAGATGTCCATTTCAAAAACAAGCAAAGAAAGCCTGGCATAAAAATTCATGTTATGCCAGGTGGTGTAGTTGTTCATATCCAATGCTCAATTGCGGATTCTCAATGCCATAATTTGCATTTTCCTTTTGAAGGTACAGAAAATGAACTTCAAAAATTACAGCAAGCAGGATCATACTCTCTGTTATACATCTACCAATACACCATCTGAACTGTGACAGACCTACAGTGTCTATTTATTCCCGAGATATCCTCACCTCTGCTAGTACTTCACACTCCTCATTATTGAGGGCATAATAAGAGCCTTTTCCTTCAATATAGATAGAACATCCGTTAATCAAATTCTCCCTGAATATCTCTATCCTCCTATTCATTTTATGCACTCCATATTATGATGTATAAGTGACTCTATAGGCTTATCAATGGGAGGATCTTTACCATCTCCGAATTTCTGGTTGCAAGATGATGCAGCACCGTGACATTGTGCATTAGCAGCAGCTTCCTCATCATCAATTTTTCCCTCAACGTCACCTACCTCGGCCACTTGCCCCCTTCCATCATCGTTGTCTGAATCGCTGCACACATATTTCAGCATTTTGAAAATAAATGTTTGTGCAATTAACGTGGAAATGCTGACAAACATATTAGCTGGATGAGAATGGGTACAGAATAGGTGAATACCCTGAATAAATAACCAGTCCAACAGCAACTGCAGCAAATGCTACATAGTACATCCAGTCAACCTGGAAAGAAGTGCTCATTTTTTTGTGTACTTGTGCTAGATGTAAGACAACAAAGCACAGATAAAAGGGAGTGGTGATTTAACCTTTTCATGGTAAGCAAAGACACGAATGAGAATAGCCCACATGTCAGAGGTTAGTAATGAAAGGTTTAGCATTGTTGAGCCGCTAATCTGCAGAAAGCAACATGTATATGGGAGCAATAAGTCTTAATATTTATATGCAGGACTTTGTTGTAGAAACATATTGGTTCTTAAATTTCTGTAGGTAATTACGAAGAGATAAGGGCATACCTTCAACAAAATTGGGACTAATGAGTAAAACAGGAACATCGCAATTGCAAAACCTAGAAATGGCATCACCTGATAAAAAATAATAATACTTGGCTTAAGAAATTCAGGAGAGAACTGAAGTTACAAATGAACAATGTTAGGAAGGCAACTTGTATTGATAGGAGGCCAAAGGGGGTCATATAGAGAGTACAAGAGGAAACCCTAGAAAAAGGAAAAGGTGCAATAAAGCCCCGGGACTATAATACCCTTAAGAAAGAAATGATACGAAGATCCTCATATAAGGAAAATCTGTGAATATCATAATAAGAATATGTTTACATCTTCAAAAAAGGGGAGTTATGGATCGCCATTAAAGTCCATGTTATGCACCATACATTGCAATATTAACGTGCATAAAGAATTAAATATTAATTAGAGGTCTTGCAGAAGAGAACTAGATGCAGATGTATTTGTAAATTCTTGAAATAGAAAGCAATAGACACGAGTTATACTGCATAAAGTTTGTTTCGAAGAACCTAGAGATTGAAATGAAGGACTGTTTCTAAAGGAGGGAGGGATGGTGAGTAACGAAAACTTACAGCACCAACATTCCAGTGTATAGATTTTATCTCACTGCATTCAAATATGCTTCTAAAGAAATTGTTAAGGAAGCAGTAAAACTCAAAAAACAAACTGAAATTAAATTTAGTAAGAACACAGCTCGGTACAATTTGGTAAATTAAAATCAGGTTCGAGGACCATGAGATCGACAATATCAATTTACTAACGAATGGTGAGTGGTCCAGTGCGTATTGCTCAACAAAGCTCATGAATCTTGATTCTGCAGTTTCATAGATTCATATACGGTAGATAGTGGCATAATGGAGGTCCTAATGGAGAACATGAATAGATAACTCAAAGGCCAGTAAAAATGGTTGTTTTTTAAATCAAATGTGAGGATACATCTGACAAACACTGATAAGAGCTCCAAACAGACCCATCATCCCCATCAACTCAATTTGATCACTGGCTTTTACTAGAAATTCCTGAAGAAAAATAAACATTCATTCCCAATAAGATTAATTTTCAAGAGCATCATAAGATAGCACTGTCCAAAACAGAACAAGACACCATGGACAAGAGCCTCTTAGTTTGGTCACTGACTATTATAAGAAATTCCAAAAGAAACAAATAGTTATAAAAGAATCTATAGAAATTGTAATTTATATCTAGAGAAGATCCAATAATATATTAAATCTGCAGGAAAAAGATCTGCAGGAAAAAGATCTGTAATATCTAGAGAGGATCCACCAGGCTGGGACACGTTCCCGGCCACGGCTACAACTAAAGGCAATCTTCCCCCAATGGAAAAATCAACTTCTTTTCTACTTACCCTCAATGGATCTACTGCCTACTTTATATAGACAGCAGGGCTAAAAAAACCCTAAAATGACTAAAACAAACCCTAAACAACCTAATCTTTAACTAACAAACCCTGAATAACTTAATCTTTAAACTAACAAACCCTAATTAACTGGCTGCCGCTACTGGGTAGGGTCCACAACACGCCACAACACTACTCCCCTCCCCCAAAGACAACTCGTCCTCGAACTGTGACACTAATTAAGCCTTTTACATCGCGGCTTGAGAACTTAACGTTGACCAATGACGGCAGAAATCTTGAGAACCAGAGGAGGTTGCCGCCTACCCAATGGAACCCATCCAGGCCAGGGCTATAACTTTCCGAGAAGAGTGTTATCAATCCCGGGGGTGACATGCGCATGAGGCCCAATTCGCCCATGCGCAAGTGCAGGTTGTAGTTTCTATAAGAAATGAGGTCGGCGCAGCTGCTCGCCTTGCCGGTGCCGTGCTGCCCGCAGCAGGGCTGCTAGCAACGGTCGCGGCGTTGGTGATGGTGTCGATGATGCGGCTGCCGCCTCACTACGCGTCCCTGATTCTGCCGGCGCGCGTCGTTTAGGCCTTGTCGACGGTGTCGTACTTGTGGGAGTCAACGTCTAGGAGCTAAAATAGTTGTGGATACGTGCCTCCTTGCTTCCTCCATTGCTGCAGTCGGAGGAAGATGTGTAGATGGCAGTGATGTCTTGATGGAGACATCTGGGATCGATCTGCACAGATCGGCCCTGATGTTGGCGCGCCGTCTGGAACGGTGGTGGTGCTGATTATTGAAGGCAACACCATAGCCACGATGATTTCTGTCTTCGTGTGTGATGCCGGCACCTCCATGTCGACCGGTGATGGCACTACATGCGACAGCGCGATCTGGCCCTTGTCTATCGCTGTAATGCGATGTTTAGTGTAACTCGCCTCCTAACAGATGTTCTTCATCATGGCGATGAGGAGATCGAGTTTTGAAGACATTATAGCGGTGGTCACAGGATCGACGGTGCCGGCCATTGAGGCGATGCACTGGTGCTGGTCTCTGGATACCAATTATTGTGGTAGAGGATCCACTAGGGCTGGGACATGTTCTCGGCCACGGCTACAGCTGAAGGCAATCTTCTCCCCTTGAAAAGATCAACTTCTTTTCTGCTTACCCTCAATGGATCTCTACCTACCTTATATAGACAGCAGGGCTAAACAAACCCTAAACCGACTAAAACAAACCCTAAACAACCTAATCTTTAACTAACAAACCCTAAACAACCTAATCTTTAAACTATCAAACCCTAACTAACTGGCTTCCGCTATTGGGTAGGGTCCACAACACGCCACAACAAATAACAGAAACCACTAGTTTATTGGTAGCAGATCTTTCAACTAAACTACCTTTATAATTACAACTTATACTAAAGCTCCTTCAAATTGTTAGGATAGCTCATTATGAATCATTACGGTAAGCCATTTTTTTATGAGTCCTGAGATTATCCTCTCCAGGTAATGGAACAGAATACCTTACCTCAGTAACATTGCTTATGGCATAAAGGGTAGCCCCTGCAATTACAAGCATGTCACCTTTAACTGGGCTTGAGCCACCTGTGTACAAGATAGGTCTGTGAACTACCAATTGTGTAGAAAATAGACCAAAGGCATTTGGACCCGCTTATTGAAAGCGATAAGAACAACGTGTCCTTTTGCTGGAGATACCAGCTTTTACATAGTTGTGCCATTGCTCTTAGATTAAACATCACCAATCAACCAGAGCGGATCAAAAGACACAAAACAAACTACTACTCTCTCTCTCCCTACTCTAGAAAGTAGGAAGTAATGAAATAGATGAATCAAATATATAAAAAAAGGAGGAAGTAACTAATGCTGGAATAGATTCATGGACCCATACACCAGATTTCTCAAACTTTCAACAGATGTGAGTAAGGTTAAAAGCATCACTAGACCTCTCTTTTTAACTACCTAAGAATCATCAGCCTCTCTTTTTAAGTATATTTGACAACTAACATTTATTTCTAAACCTTAATATTGAACTATAAAATGAATCTTTTGTCGAACAAGATGGAAACAGAAAGACGCTGTTGTACATTCCTACCATATTTGTCACCTAAATTTGCTACTGCAAAATGATTTATTTGCGTTAGTTGTGTAAACTGAAAAATAAAATTCTTGAACATCTAAATTGGGATTTCTATTTTGACTAGTCAAGCCTATCACAACCATCCACTTTTAAACAAGTTTAGAGCAGACCATATCAAAACAACATAGGCAGAGTTTGCTTTCGCGATGATATAAATGAAATATCCAGCGATAAAATATGCATCTAAATAACCAAATACTCACAGCAAACTCTTACCTGCCCTATCACCAGCATGGACATCTGAAAACACAACTAACACAAGTCCTGTGACACAAATAGCCACACCACTATATTTTCTCAATCCGTATTTAGTCTTCAAGAACATCCATGTAAGGAATAATACAGCAGGAATAGCCCAGCAGTCAAGAAGCATAACGCTTGTCAGGGATGTGTATTCATAAGACTTGACCACTAAAACAGAAATAAGAAAGTTAGCAGAATATATTTTTTTTGCGAGCATGAAGGAGAAAGTTAGTATAACATTTTTATATATATCATTTTCCTATCACCGCATAATTTTAGTGGAAGGCACATTGAAGGTTTCACATACCTAGGTAATTTGCTTCCACATCGACCAAGCCTAGTATCAGGTAGTAGTACCATTTCATCTGTAGGATGTAATGCAAACCATATGGTTAGGAGTGTATCATATATGCTCAAGTTCATCAATATGAAGAGATAAATCTAAACATAGGTACAGTAATTCTGGTATAGAAACAGTTGGAGGAATAAGCACTGCTGAAAATGGCATACACCTAATTATCTATTTTGTGAAAGGAATACAAGCTGATAAGTGACCACTATAGAACCTACAGTTCACTTTACACAAAGCACGTGAAGATCATAAGAAGCTGGTTTGCCTTTTATGGATGTCTGGCTGCAACTTGTGTCAGAATGAGTAAACATGCGAAACCTCACTTTATTCCATCAGTGATGGGCTCTGGAACCCAAAGCAAGAATCTAGATTTTTCAAACTGCGATGCAAACAGGACTTGACATTTTTTCTTTTTGAAACTGAGTTGACATTGTTTAACAAAAACACTGCGTCTGCTTGGTGGTGGTCACTGGTGTGGCTGAATAGAAAAGACCGAAACATTTGGCAGGATGGATGGCTGGTGTATGAACCTGACCTGCAGAGGCTTCCTCCTGCGAAACAAGATGGTCCCATACACGACTGCGAGCAGCAGGTAGTTGAACAGGGACTGCGACGTAGGGACGTTGATACCTGAAAAGCATCATCAGTATTCAGTAGCGCATACCCGTTTTGTCCCACACCTTGAAATGACGATGCAAGGCAGAAGAGGTCCGGAACGGCACGCAACAGTAACCAATTACGTTATCCCCAGACACTGCTCGACCTCCCCGTGACAGGACAGGAAGCGAGGAGCCCGGCAAAATCACGGACCGAAACAAGAAACAGGGGAGGCGGACGGACCTCGGCGGGAGAGCTCGGAGGAGACGAAGCCGGTTGCGGTGACGAGGAGAGAGACGAGCTGGCCGAGCCCCAGCGCTGCCAGGGTCCTGCGGGAGCGCCACCACCCGTCGCCCGCCGCGTCCCGGACCGGGAGTCCGGCCATTGCTTACCCCTGCGTTTGCCGCGCCCCGAGATTTTGTTTTCCCGTGCAAGGAAGGGGATGGGACGGACGATGCGATCTCTGCACGCGGAATCGATCGCCCGCCGTTGGCTGATTGCGGGAGTGGAGTGGCCCTGGCGTGCGGCGTGGTCCGTAGGCCGTGGACTAGTTGGGATCGCAATATGTAGGCACCAGTGATAGTTTTTACCCTCTGATTTTCTTTTATTGACATTGGTTAGATACACCCTCTAATCTAATTATAAGAGCTTTGTTACTGTGCTTGGGGAGAATTCCCCTCGCTTAATCCCATTAAAAATTAATATTCACTCTGGTTTTAAAATATTTACATTGTTGGCTTCTAAATAAATTTTATCTATTCATCTTACTTAAAAAATTATTCAAATATATAAAATTATTAGTTGTGTTTCAAATACTACTAATATAATAAAAAAAAGTTATAACAAAATATTATATTTATTATATTTTAAAATAAATAATTAAAATTGATATTAAAAATTAACAGTTTTAATATTTTAAAACCAGAACGAGTAAATTTTTGTCCTCATCCTGTCTAACCCTTCTGATTGCTTTCACAAAGTCATTAGTTTTTGTCCGTCTAATTGCTTTCACAGTCATTAGTTTTTGTTCGGCCCTAATCTTGGTCGAGACATTGAGCGTGTTTTTCTTTTCTACTGGATGTCTTCGGTTCAGTTTTTCACTTAGGTTTTTCTATTGAAAAGCTAAAAATGAAAAATTGAAACAAATAAAATTTAAAAAACTAAGTGAGTGACGACCTCGAGGCAGGCAGCAAAGATAGGCTAGGCTCGACGTACCTTAGGGTCAGCATGTGCAGGACGATGAATCGGATGTCTAGGCAAGAAGCATGGAGCGATCCGTGCCGGTGGGCAACGACATCGGGCGGGCTTTTTGATAAATTAAAACTCATTTAGTCGAGATTTGATAATTTGACATACTTATCTATATATTATTTATTTAAATGATCACATATGTTATACTCACAAGTACTATATTAAATTATCAAAACCTAATGAAACGAATTCTAAATTATAAAAAAAATTAGCAAGGTCGAGCTCACAAGAGAATGACTGCGACCTCGTCACCTCGAGCAAGCACACAAGAAGCCGGGCCGACAGGCGATGAGTTCTGGAGGGTAGCGGTGACATCCAACAAGCCTGAGCATAGACGCCATGGGATAACACAAAACCAGCACTTCAACAGTGACTTCAACACAAGTTTACCGAAGTGGCACCTAGGGAACGCAAATTTTGAATCCATGTCACGGAAGGGATTACAAATATTCTGATGGCAAATTGGGAATTTTCATCAGTTTCAATGGCGCCTTGTCAGTTGGATGGATTTGTCTCCTGACAAAATTGGCAATCGTAGGACCTCGGAAATTATATCTTCACTGTGAGGTCTCATTTGCAATATAGAATTTAATAGAAATTAGTTTAATTTTACAAAAAAAACACAAAAATAAGAATGATTCTTGCATTCCAAAGGGGATTTCACTTTTACCCAGCCTGACTCGCTCGATGCTATCCAGACTAAGACCAGCGGAGGACCAAGCCTAATGGTGTCGAGAAAGGAAACAATTACACCCTAAGCAATGGCTCTAAGGGTCTTTTTGGAACATAAGAATTTTATACGAATCTAAAAATGTAGAAAATAAAAAAAATTGTATTCCAATGGAGATCTAAAAATTATCCTAACTCGATTCCGGCTTCTTATGTTTCTCTAGGGATGCAAGTGCTTAAGACAACCATGATTAAAAATACCATTTTCAGTGGTGAGCTCTGGAAGGCAACCACCTCAGCTCTCACCTTCGTATCGTTGCTGGGATAGCATTTCTAAGGTGAAACGCGGATTTTTTTGACTTCGTTCGCAGATGGAGCCGTTCGATGATCCGTGCTGAGTGGCTAGGGAGGAACGGCTGTGTTTTTGCAGGGGGTCTCTTTGTCAGTTGGTGGCCAGGGAGCATCCTCATCGGAGCACGTAGTCACTCTGTTTTTTCTCTCCTAGGGTAGTTGTCTCTCTAGGAATTTAACCATATCTGCAGGCGTAGGACAAGACAACTGATAAAACAATTATGAAATAATTTATTGCCACCCTCCTTTGGAAAATACTTTTTGAAGCACTTTCTCAAGTTTTAGAGATTCTTTGATAAAGCTATTAGCTCTCGGTTTTCAGGTGAAGTGATTATGTGGCTGAAAGTGATTATCTACGATAAACACTCAGAATCAAAATAAAAAATCACTTTATAGAATTAGAAAAAACTATTTTTTCCAGCTCTCAAATACTTAGGGTCTTTTTATTTTAGCTTTTCAGCTGTCTTTTTTCTAGCTGAAAAGCTGAAAATGAGAAGTTAAAACAAACAAAGTTCTGAAAAAAATTTGATTTTAAAATGTTGAAAAGCTAGCTTTTGTAGAAATAAACTAAAAGCTAAAAAGCTCACTGAGAACTGCTTTTCTAGTTTTTAGTGTATAGAAAAACTAAATATATATTACAAAAGCTAATATTTAAATTTTACCAGACAGCTTTTTAATTAGTCACCCTCTGAAGAAGCTCAAAAACTCCAGCTCAAACAAAGAGGGCCTAAGTTCATCTCAGAGAATGACTTCACAGAATCAGACAATAATTACTTCTTTGAGAAAACAACGTTTGACAAAGATTCTCTTATTCTATTTGAGAATTAAAAGTTAAGAGCTTTGCTAAATGGATCCTTAATAAATATTCGGTTCACTTTGTGGATTGCCGGAATTTAAAAGTAGTCAACTGCTAGAGAAGTAAGGCTCATCCCAACAATTGGCATCTAGTGAGTGGATCCTACGACCCCTCGTCATTAGCGGTATTCCCATTTGTGTTGGTGGCTCACGCTTTCTGAAGCCCCGATCCCCCTCCCCCCTCGGTTAATGTTACTCAAAAAATCGTCTTGGTTCTCGGAATGACACATACTTCATCCATTTCAAAATTGTTATCGTCGAATTTGATAAATTTGAACTAACCAGCTGGTGACAACAATTGTAGAACAATTGAGTAATACAAATTTGGCCATATCACAGGCCTTTATATGCAAGACTTATTTCGCACATCGAACTTTTGGCGTGTGACTTATCTTAAAAATTACTTGGAGGATGGCGTGTTTTTGAAAAAAAATATAAATGGTGAAAATTGAAGAAATTCAAGCTACAACAACATGTATCTTCATCAATTGAAGATATTCCTCTTTGATCGCTTTTGTAGGAATTCTGATAATATATGTAAATTCACTGGAGCAAGGTTCCCCGATTGATATAGTGGCCGCATTATTTGACCCACTTCAATATAAATGTGCTAGGAGTAGTAATTTGCTTCATCGTTTTATTCTTCTTGATCTGTCCTTGAGTGATAATAAAGGTGACTGACTGTCTATACCTTTTTTGTATATATCTTCCATTCTTCACAGGCCTCGCTTTTTTGGAGGAAGAAAAGTACACCGCAGAAATAAAATCGAAAAGAAATAAAACAAACTCAAACGCGTGTGTTTGAATGGCTATGAATGTTTTACTCCGGCAAGGTGGAATAATTTTGTCGGGGAATCGAATTCTTGCCTTGAGTAAAAAAAAAATAGCAGCAGAACTACTTGTCCTCCGTCCATGTAGAAAAGCGTGATATGGAACGGTAGAAGGCGCTGACTCGTGCTGGTGAAGCTCGTTCCTTGTGGCCGTCCAACTGGATGGCTGCGAAAGAAGATTCAGCCTTATAGTTTGACAATAATTCAACTTTTATAAATGGAGTATACGGTCCATAAAGCACTTTGCCAACATCGAGAAAGAGGAGTCTGAGGTTAATTAAGCAACGTTTCCTAAGCTTCAACAGAGACAGTACGTAACAGTGGCAGTGTTTTTTGTGGATTACATAATTAACATGAATGGTCTATGTTCTAATTGATGTAGAAAATTATCTGTTAGTTTCTATTTTTTTGCAACTCCCTCTATGACGGTCAGAAAGCTTGCTCAACAAGCTCCGCCCCTGGCTCTGTCAATCCATTGCTGTACCGTGTGAATGTTGTTTAAAATTCTAAAATAACTACTTTTAACCATACTCCATACTAAAAAGAGCAAGTCATTTGAGGGAAGTGATTCAGTATCACATGTTTTTTGTAGTATTGACAAATCAAGTAGTTTTGGCTCTTCGCCAGCGTTTTGAATGAAAACACCCTCATCACTTACTAGTTAAATTGCTTTTCAGAATAAACTAAAAAGCAATTTATTTTTCAAAAGTTTTATTTACCAACTGCTTAAATAAACTACTTTTTAAGTAAGTTCTAGCTGCGTCAAATATGGCCTAAAATCTGGTTGTTGGCCTCGTTTCCTTTGCTTCGTCTACTACGCAGATGGCTTTGCATTGGCATGCATAATTCAGGGGACTGTAACACAATAATCAGTAGAACAAGAGAAGAGCTTCCGTGCCCTCAGTTAGCATTGTAGCAAAATAATATTTTATATTTACTGCAGTGAGGGTTTATTGTTTATTCACAAATTTCATGTAGGACGATTAAAAGAGGATCAAAATCTATAATATCTGTATAAGTCTTCCTCACTTAAAAAACTCTCTCTTAAGTAGTTGTGCCACGTCATCTTTGTATTATCATTGTTGATCCGTCGGATCTTGCGTATACTCACCGTCCATCTGCCTTCCGCACCCACTCCACAGACCGCCCAAGCACCGACACGGCGACGCCTACCCTACCCGCACGCCTGCCCTCACCAGGTCGCCTCCCGTCCGCTCCCTCACCCCGCCGCCTCCCTCCTCCCCCTGGTCTCCGCCTGTCTCCTCTCCCCTGCTGCCTTCCATGCTCAACCCTCCGCCTCCCGTTCTCATCCCTACAGGGACTCCTCCTACTGGGTCGTCAATCAGATCCGGCCCCTTCGGTTTCATCTCTACTTTGCTCCATTATCATTGCTCGCATGAAGTGGTTGTGTAACACATCTGATGCATACAGCCAGTGGAATGTCATTTTTGCTTTAGCCAGAATATTAAACAAAAAATGTATTGTCTTTGCAAAGAAAATCTTGACGTTCTAATTATTTTCTTTGTCAGTTCTATAGTGTCCCAGTTTACAGAAGGGTACAAATCATTCCAGAGACCTGGATTCCAAATATCCGACATGAAAAGGGTATGCCCCATCACTTTTCACTTTCATGATAAATTCTAATTATGTAATTAGATTATCTGGTAAAATTATCACCCAATTCGTGTCTATACCAGCAGCAGCGTGCATCGTGTAGGCGGATACGGCAATCCGATGAGCGTCAGGTCTGGCTATCGGCCCCCGAGGGATAGATGGAGTCACTTCGACTCACATGAGGTGTGCAAGTTGTTGAGAGGAATAAAAGGCCCGTGGGCAGCAAGATTAGAGTGCTGGTGCTGACCATATGTTCATGTTCAGGTATTGCGAAGTTTCCTTCATTTCTTCAATGTAGTGGTTCCTTTGATTTTTTATTTTCTTTTTCCTCTCTTTGGGTAAACAGTTTGATGTTCGCTGGAAGAGTTAGGATTTCTGTTTACATATAGAAGAGCATGTGTGTTTGATACTGAGTTTACAATTTTATTGTAACAGTGCCACTGAATCGACTGATAGTTTCAAAGTGAAATAAAATTATATTTTGTTAGCGGGATAGCTGGAAACATTACATGTGCTCACGAGAATTGGAGCACCCAATGCATCATAACCATCAAACTGCGTTTTTTTGTTATTTCTCTGCTAATTTAATCCTAATACTACGTAATATCAAATTGTTCTGGTGTGGTCTTACATTTAGAAGCTCGGCAGAAAACATTATAAGCAACTTCAGATAGCCTGTGCTTCTTCTGCATTCCAAGAGTAAGTCTAGAATTGCAACTTCAGTTCTCATTTTTTTTTTACTATAATCAATAGTTGTCTTCTTTCAGATAGTCTGTGCTTAGGCTAACAAACATGAAAAGATATTGATTATACTGATCGCATAAACAAATTAAAACCATAATATTAAACTGAAGTATTGGAACCAACTGATCAAATCACTGGTTTTGGTGGTGATGATTTTTTTTTTCTGAGTTAGGGTGATGCTGAAATTGTGATGAAGTGCTTGAATTCTGGAAACCAGGAAGTGCTACTTGCATTATGATACAAATATCATCAGGTATGTTTTATCTTATCCAGTCCATTCATCTGTGCTTCTCATTCATTCTTATGTTGTGGTCTCAGTAGATTTGGAATTAAAGGCTTGAGCACAACCTGTCATAGTACAATGGCGCAAAGTTTAGGGTCTGGTAATCTGTACCCTTAGCCCAGTACGGGCAGCTGGACAAGACAGAGATGAGTACCTGGGAGTGCACTGAGCTGCTCAACGAATCGACAACAGCGACTCTGACCGCCGATCGAGCACCTCCTCCAGACTGCCGAGGCCATCCGCAAGGACTACCCCGACAAGGAGTGGCTCCACCTCACCAGGAGAGGTAATGTTAAATAGAACTATAGCATAAGCAAAACATTTAGTAATCTATACTCCTAGCAGATTTGCAAAGACCCGAGGCCAAAATTCTCATAGAGGCTTTACGGGGACTACCATATTCCATTAATTGTAAAACATCTGACCAATGTATTCAATTGTTTTTACTGTAAATCATATCACCTCTTCTTCTAAGTGGAGACCTTTTTTTTCATCTATGATAGCTAGCTTGCTACCAACAATTTGTTAGCTATTAGATTGCATTTTCATATCATCATCTAACCATCTATAAGTTTCAGGGCAACGCACCAGAAAATCAACTAGTTTTAGAAAAAACGGGTCCTGTGTATTGGAAAATTAAGAGGACCTTATTCTCACACCGTTCGTCCCACTGCCTACATCACTAAAAGAACTCCCAGCCGGCCGCGCAGCACTGCCTCCTAGCCGAGAGCTCGCTACCCTGTTGCGCCAACCGGTCTTCGCTCCCAGCCGGGGTCCAACCAACGTCAGAGCATGGCGAAGCACCACCTCCCAGCCGGGGCATCGCTCCCGAACTCACCGTGGACGGGTCCTAGCCGGCCGCCGTCGCTCACAAGCTCGCCGCACATCAAGTCGCTGGCGTCGAGAACTGGCAGAATAAAAAGGCTCACCCCTGACCCCACCAGCATACGCCAAAACGAGGGAGGTTGGTAGAGGAAGAGCCTGCGGACCCACGCTCCAGGCGTGTCACGTGTACGTGAGGAGGGATCGAGCAGCCAAGCCAACGAGTCGCAGCGATACATACCCCGCAGGCTCACAAGCACGACTCATTTGCCTGACTGCTCGGTCCTTTCTTTCCTTCGCTCGCCGCACCTTTGTTCCTTCACTTTTGAACGAAGGAGAGAAGACTGAGAGAGCAAATACACTCGCAGTGAGCATTGTAGTCACTATAGGCAGTATTTGCCTGACTGCTCGGGTTGGAGGCGACGTTGTTCAGAATCGCAAGCAGAGCGTTGTTGTTCCAGGCGGTCACGGCTCGCCAAAGTTGAAATCAGGCTGAGGCGTTGTGGGCTGCGCCAGGTAGGCCTGATTGGCCAGCATGCCTGGTCGTGGACAAATAACGCCCGATCCAGGCGCCCAAAATGGCATGGGTCAGACCTGCACCATGCCAGTCCAGGGATTAAATCCCATGGGCCAGGTATTCTGGCTCGGCGGGCGATAAGGCGCGGCAGAGTGGCCACCGCCGAAGCCGGAGGAGCTGGCGCCGCCAGCGTTCTTCCTCTGCTTGCCCCCAGCACACTTCTTCTGTTTCCTACGGCCCCCATTGGTGGAGGCTGGTGCAGGAGGAGGAGGGCAGAATGGAGGTGGGGTGCGGCCGGCAAGGAGGGCCTGTGCAGCGACGTGCTTCTCTTGCTGTTCCTTGCGAAATTCCTCAAGCACAGGATGGATCGAGCCTGGAGGAAGGACGGCAGAGGATCTTTCGAGGTAATGGAGGATATTGCGTGGGTAAATTTTGGATTCAGTCCACGCAACATGTTCAATACCTGATTGGCTTCGGTGACTGGCTGTCCAACATCACAGAGGTTGTCGGCGAGGTTCTTGAGGCGGCTGGAGTACTCCATGGTGGAGGTGTTGCCCTGGAGGAGAGACCGGAACTCGGCCTCCATGCAGACGATGCGGGTCGCACGGTTGTCGCGGAACAGACCTTCAATGGTGCGCCAGATGTCGTAGGCGATCTCGTCGGGCTGCGTGACCATCTTCTGCAGGTCCCAAGAACAGGTAGTGTAGAGTCAATTGGCGACCGTGGCATCATTCATGATGCATTCAAGAGACCGGCGACGCCGGGAGGTAAGAGTGGAGATATGGTGGCGAAGGCCGAACTTGGCGAACACCATGTCAAAGTACAGCCGCCCATGGGAGTATTTGGAATCATTGGTCAAATCCAACGTCACTGGAATGTGGGTTCGGATGTTAACCATTTGGATGGTGGCAGGGGCACAGTAACATCGTGTGGAGGAGGGGCGTCAGAGGTGCCGCTGGCATATGTGGAGGAGGTTGGGGAGGAGGAGGAAGAAGCAGAATCTTCCAAGAGTGGGTTTCTCTCCACGGCAGCGGAAGCGAAAGGGATCGCAAGCTATTTGTGGTGACGAAGGAAACTCGAGCGAGCTCTGATTACCATGAACGAGGGAGAGAAAAGACCTTGAGAGAGCAGATGCACTCGCAATGAGCACTGTATTCACTATAGGCAGTATTTATACACGTACAAGTGATAAGATCAGATCCTATAATCTACAGCCGCAGGAGCAGGCTGTTAGAGATCCTGGAAGGCGCGTCGTGTGCGGAGCGTGCGTCATGGGCAGAAGGAGCGCTGGTGACCGCGTCCGGGCTGAAGAATAGGGCGTGTTGTTGACTTAAACGAACTCAGCAGTCTAACAACTTTGCCGCCACCGTTGTTTTCCCTTTGTTGCTGATGTTCTCTTCCCCTCGCCTCACTCCTCAGCATGTGGTGGCTCAGCAGGAGAAGCCCGCATCCACGGTGGACAATGCAGACCAGTTCTTGCCCAGCCGCTTGCACACCTGCTTCAGCCCGCCGGAACGCTGGCGTGCGGGGCGCCGACGCCACCACGATCGGTTGCGGCAGCGGCACCACCAGGGCTGCTGCTGCGGAGGGGCTAGTAATCTGGAAAAACAGGGCGAGGGAGGCCGCCACAGGCGACGGAGATGGGTTGGGCTCCGTGTCCATCTCCTCGCCCTCGCTGAAGCCGTTGGGGAACTAGAACCGCCTGCCGTACCAGTGGGAGACGTTTACATACAACGGTTTGATTTTATTCAGGTACTTGAGGAGCACCTCCTCTGCGGACCGCCGCTCCTCTGCAGGGACGGTGTCCTGGCTCTGCTGCTGTGCTGCCATCGTGATCATCCAGCTCGACGACGTCGTCATGGTCTTCCAGCTCTAACCATCATGGGCGGGGGCGAGCATCTGCGTGATCTGTTTCACGGATCGAAAGAAAACCAAATGAACCGTGGCTGCGATAGAGCTGCTCGTGAGCACGTAAGCCTACGGGAGATGTGTCTCTGCGAGTCAATGGGCTGGCCGCTAGATCTCTCCGCACGTCCACGTGGCATGCGTCGAGCTAGGGTCCACAGGCGTTAATCTCCCTTCTCAAACTAGCATCAACAGAGGAGCACATTTTTTATTCAAACAAATCTTGGCATGCATGATATCCTGGAGCTATTTATGCCTATCCCGTTCCCTGATCTCTATGGATGCAACGATGATGAAAATAATGAAGCAACAACAATTCTGTTTTGGATGGCAAGAGGACACTAATTCAAGTCAATTACTAAATGTCAACTAGATTCTATTTCTGTTTCTTGTAACTAGAATATGTCAAATAGATGGATTAATCAAGGGAGACGTTATGTAACAATGACAATTACGTTGCAACGGAAGTCAACCATGCCTCCCCCGTTGGTCTTTTTTCATATGAGAAATTTTGAACTTATTTGATCCTTTTAACTTCATGCGTTAATTCCTTCATCACTTGTTGAGGTGTTACATAAAATTCTATTTGCCTTCTTTGGATAGTACTTATAGAGCCTAATAAAGATTGGAACAAATATTGCATTTAGTAAAATCGATGTTTCATCGTCTTGCATAATTGAAAAAGATAGTAAAACAAATTCATAATTGAAAGGCACTGTAACATCTTGTAATTACCTCTTGGACAATTGGGACAAACTCTTTAAAGGTTTTTGCACTCTTTATTGTTCTTTAT
>BCLH01000936.1:3446-34243 GCA_001602315.1 Zoysia pacifica | reverse complement strand
AACTTTGACTATTCGTCTTATTCAAAAAATTAGTCTAAATATGAAAAAATTTAAGTTGTAATTCAAATAGCTCTAATGATAAATCAAATTATAACAAAATATGTGATATTTATTAAATTTTTTTAATAAGACAAATAGTTAAAGTTGAAGTTAGAACCTAGAAATCAATGACGACAATAATTAAAGAATGAAAGGAGTAAGTCTCCATTTGTTCTAAAATATAAATATTTTTAGATTTAGTCAAAATCAAACTTTTATTACTCTGACTACAAATAATATATAATTAATAATGTTTTATCATATAAAAAATATAATTTTTGGATTCATCATTAAATAAACTTTCATACACAATAATTTTTTATATTACAAATTATGTAATTTTTTAGATATTATTTATAAAAGTTAAAAAATTTGATATTATCTAAACTAAAAATACTTATATTTTAGAATAGAGAAAGTATAATTAATCTTATAATTAAAAATCAAAGTTGGAGTAAAAAGTTTGACTTGTTTCCAGATTCATGCGTCTTTGCAAAGCCGCTCCTCCCCCGCTCGCACCTCGCCGGCGATGTCCGCGGCCACCACCACCTCCGCCTTCTCGCCTTCTCTCCCATCCCTTCTAGGCAGCCACCGAGCTGGCAATGCCACGACAGTTGCCTTCTCCGCTCGCCGCTTCCGGGGTGTAAACCCTAACCCCAATCTCAACGTCTCTCGCGGCAGGGCGGCGTCCGCCCCGGACCGCGGCCCCGAAGACGGCTTGGGCGCCCTCGAGGCGGAGCTATGGCGCCTCCGCCGCCGCGTGGAGCTGCGACTCCACCGTCTTGCCGCCGAGGCTGACGAGGCCTACCGCGACCTCCGCTCCGCCGTCCGTGTCGTCAGCGGGGACCGCGTGGTTCTAACATTCCGCCGCTCGTCGTTGCATTTCGCTGCCGGCGCTCTCATATGGACGCTGGGGTTTGCTGTCACGGCGCGTCTGCTGCTGGGGCTGGCGCTACGTGCATGGGGACCGCGGGGCTGGGGAAAGGGGTGGTGGGGGGGAGTCCGTGGCGGTGGTCCCGTGGTGCGGAGAAGGGACCGCAGCCTAGGAGGGAAGGAGGTGGTGGTCGCTGTCTCATCTCCTGTGGCGGCAGCTACAAGCAGCCGTGTGCCAGAGCCACCAAGGGAGGTTAGGAGGAGGGATCCACAAGGGAGCTTACCGGAGTGGTGGCCAGAGGATGGAATGGGGGTGACGGAATCAGGACCAGGGATGGAAAAATGGGCAAGATTAGCTAACAGAGTGGTCCAAGGTTAATGCTTATGCCTGCATCCAATTTTTTTGCATATGGTATTGCTTCAATTTTGAGCTAACAGGGTCATTTATACATATAGTTTTGGGATTTTTTTTATCAAGATCTAGCATATTTGTATAGCAATATTGGCTATATCTTTTAGCCACAACTTTACTAATAATGTTTGTGGTTGCACATTCCTTGCTAATTAACTTAAGTTGTTTTCAGTAGAACGGAGAACTATGAACTTTGTGATCTGTATATGCTTGTCATGATCCATATTAGTAACTTTTGTGTCCTTGTAGCACCTTGCTTTTGTCTCCGTTTTCCAAGATTTCTTTTGGTAGAGATATAGTTCCACTATGACATTATATGGTGTTCGGCCCAATACTTGTGGTTAGTAGTATGGGAATGATATTCACGGTGTAATATCCTTTTGAAATGGTAATAGTTATAGATGTTCGTTACATGAAGTGGAAGAAATGTGACGTTTGATTAAAAATTCTGACAGTATATTTCTTGGTTCTTATATCTTGCTATTGCAACAATTCATTTTCTAGTCTTCCAAAATTTGGACAAAAAATTTGGCAAGGCCCCTTTTAAACCTAATTGACTAATTACTTAAAGATTACTATGAACAAAATTTAATAATTGTCCTCATAGGTGAGGTTTAAGTATTCTTTTAAAGAAGATGCAACCCCAATATATCCTATCATTGGTTATATAGGCTCCTTGGTAACTGTTCTGGATATGATATACCATATCAATCTTTGCATCATAATTACAACAGTCAATTGTTGTACCTGAAATATAAACCTTATGGTTGCTGTATTTGAATTTAAACTGCAGTTAACCATTGTTTTGTTGCTGCTATTCCTTGCCATATATTAATCCATGGCTCCACGCAATATGTAAACCTTAATATTAGGCTACTACATTTTTTTTTCTTTTGCAGGTATAATGGGACATCTTTCTATGTTCTCTTAAAAATTCTGTTGCAGATTCATTTCTGAAGTTTTCTATCTTTTTTTGTGGCAGCTATAATTGATAATAGAATCAAAGGGAGGGATTACAGTTATGATGATGCAATTCAAGTTAGTGCATTTTACCCATTGTTACTTCTGTGTTATACCTTTCATATTCTTGAATCACTTTCTCGCATCTGTTGTTGTGTTTGACAAGTATTGGCTCCCTTTTCAGTTATTATATGATTGTTAATACTATTTTTGACTATCATTGTAAATTTGACTTGAAATTTGCACACGTGATCTTATTTCGTGTTGTTTGCTGTACTTTATGCTAAGTGCCTCCTGTTGTTGGGCTTGTTGGGTTACTTTTGTGTTATACCTTTCATATCCGTGAATTGTTGTGTTTGAATAGTATTGGCTCCCTCGTCAGTTATTGTGCCATTGTTAGTACTATCATTATAAATTTGAATTGTCATTTGCACATGTGATCTTATTTCATGTTGTTAGCTGTACTTTATGCTAAGTGGCTGCTGCTGTTTGGCACATTGGTTCCTGACAGTGGTTTGACTTCTCTATTGTTATGCAAATCTAGAGGTTTAAAGCATGTATCATTGAATCATAGACCAAACGGAAACTACTTTTTTTTTTTTTTGGGTTCTATCTTGTTGTAGTATCAATATGTTAGCGCTAGAATCTGGCAGGATCCCCTTACACGGGTGAGCACGACAAAAGCGGAACAGGGAGAGTTTGTTTCGGCCACAACATTGGCCGCATGTGGCAGGGCCCACTCCCTTGGGTATCGTGCACGGAAGGCAAAATAGAATGACAGTATTCGTGAAGATTTTTGGATCTCGGAGCTGCTTAAGCCGTGTTTATTCTATTTTGGAGCATATCTTCTAATTTTAGGAAGTTAGATTTATTAGCATTACAGTTAAATTAACCTTAGTTTTAGGAGTATAAATGGTAGCCCCAGCGAATTGTAAAGAACGGTCAACACAAACACGATACAATTTCGGTGCATTGCCAAACCCTCTGCGTAAGCTCGTCTCGAAACTGCTGCATCATTCTTGACCTTGAGAGGTGAGAGCCCGCAGCCCGGTGGTCGCGACGTTCATGCTCAAAACTTCGTTGGTTAATTTCGATATTCTGATTGTGGCAGCACGATCGCTAGTTATCTGGTGTATTAGTACATTGTTTGCATCTAGATCTTTTGCAGTGAGTCACCTCTAGAAAATTTAATATTTAGATCTAGTACCGTTTGCGTGTTTGCTTTTCCCATGATCTATCTTGGTTAGTTCTGATCTTCTAGGATAATTAGAACTGTCTCAGTTAAGTCTGATCTGCTAATTTAGATCTAATAGTTGTATGGTGCAACAACTTGAGAAGATAGAAGTATTCTCAGGATGCTTCTTGCTTCTCAACATTTAGAAGCATACGACTTTTGGATCTTCCAAAAGCTAACAAGCAAAAGTGGTGAAAAGCTGAAACAAATAGGGCCTATGTCCGGCGACATCGGCTGATGAGCCCGCCACAGAACAGCTGATGGACCAACACCTTGGATACTGCATGTGAGCATTGGACCTGCACCAGAGCTAAGCAGATCTCTAGGCCACATCTGAGGTGATATTTTCTCGCCAACATGCTCACTGGCACGCTTAGTGGGACGTCGCCAACCCCTGTATGCGCGGTTTTATCCTGCAATGACATCCATCACAACATAATCCATTCTATGAATTGATAAAAGCTTTGGGTGTTATTACTTCATGGTCCATACTTAAACTACAATTATAGCAAATGTTAATAATATGCTTGCGCATGGTTCTAAGAAAAAAGGGCAGCCTGGTGCACGTAGCTCCCGCTTGTGCAAGGTCCGGGAAGGGTAAGACCTCTTTATGTCTTTTGTATGCTGCCTTTCCCAACATTTATGCAAGAGGCTGTTTCCAGGACTTGAACTCATGACCTCATAGTCACAAGGCAACATCTTTACTGCTGCACCAGGAGGCATGGTTCTAAACAAATTTAAAATTTATTTGGGTAATTAATACCAATATAGCTCTTATAGTGTCCCTGGACTGTTATTATGATGCAATTTGACCTACATGCCTGTCACTTTTGTTTAATCATTTCCTACTTTTGAATGCAGCTAAGGCAGTTATGCAAGATATCAGGAGTAAAGGTCTCCTTCAACACTGAGAATGCTCGTGATTCGTTCTACAGGGCAGCAGTAAATTTTGTGTTAGATGATTGCAGCAAGTATGTTTTTTGTTCCACAAAATTTGTTGTGGTTTTAGTTACTATGTTTTTCAGTTATCTGTACATCTTTTATGCTGCAATTTTTACTTATTTATATGTATATATGTTCTTTATAATCTCCATTCTTGAACTTGATCTGCGCTCTTGATATTGTGTGCTTAATGAAGAGCAGCACAAGACATTGGAGCAGCACAAATTAACGGTGAGAACCCAAGATATTTTCTCGCGGGTCTCGCTAACAATATTGGGTTGGACAAGTTTCGGGCTGCCACTATTGTTTGCGCGTCGGTTGCTGTTCGCACACGTACATGTTTCTTGCAGTCCTGGGTATGGACACCTAGAGGTTTGTATATTATATATTATCTTATACATTTGACAGTAATATTCATTTTTCTATATTGGCCAGGCACTAGAAATTCAAGGAAAGCGGGCAGAGGCTTTGGATGAGCTCGTGAAGATTTGTAGGATTCACTACATATTTCCACCAGAAGAAAATTCTGTATGCATTTTTCTCGAGAACTTGAGAACTTAATCTTTTGGCATTACTTTTTTTCTCTTTTAATCAATGTTAACCACATATTCTCACAGGCCTTGCGCTCTGGCCTTGTATATGAGTTCAGTCATGTAATTCTGTAATGTGAGTTTGGTTATGTTTAGCCAGGTAGTGTCAACAAATCTAATGCAGTAAGTTGTGACAAAGTTAAATGTTTTCATTAATATTGAGTTTTCGGCGTCCCGAAGATCACATTGACTCCTGAAAAATGTTACCAAATTGTATTGATACCAAATTTTCTATTGACCCAAGCCCGTTACTTCAACATAAATCAAGGAGACCTCTACTCTCTACTATGCTAACTCGAGAGGCTAACCCTCATAGACAGCTCAACTTTTATTCACACCACAGGCATGATACAATGTACACACTTCTTCTCTGTGGCTACTTATGTCTCACCATAACACAACTACACACTAGCACATCATGTCAACCTTGCCATGCTTTCATGTATGGTGGTTCTTATGGCTCCATGACATAGTACCTTAGAGGATGGAGGACACTCCTATACAAATAGTGTTACATGACCATTGGATTGGTGCTAAGTGGCAACCATCCAAACACTTCATACAAAATATCTTAACTCTAGTAACTTCTATCCTTATTCACTATCTAGATATCTAATATCTGGATTTCACGCTATTCTCCACTTTGCTATGAAGTAGTTCTAAAATCTTCCATAGCAAATATCTTGTCTCTTGTACTCTCCAAATAATTCTATATTATCCCAAGTATGCATTGATATAATTCAACAATTAATGCATGGTAAAGAGCCAAAGAATATTGCTATTGTTCATGATTTAATATGTTTTGGCTTGGGTCAGAGCATATCTTGTTTTGAACCTAGAGCAGTACAAGATTGGCTTCATGTTATGGGCTGTGGCGCCCCAGCCCATGGGGGCGCACAAGAGGCTGTTCTAGGGTTTGTGAGCTTAAAGATTAGGTTGTTTAGGGTTTGTTAGATTAAAAATTAGATTGTTAAGGGTTTGTTAGGATAAAGATTAGGTTTTTTTGGGGTTTGTTTAGGGTTGTTTAGCCCTGCTGCCTATATAAAGCAGGTAGGAGACCCATTGAGGGTAAGCAGAAAAGAAATTGATCTTTTCAAGGGGGAAAGATTACCTTCAGTTGTAGCTATGGTCGGGAATGTGTCCCAGCCCGGTGGATCCTTCACCACAACAATTGGTATCTAGGCACCAACAGCGGCGCATCGCCTCAATGCCCGGTGCCGTCGATCTTGTGGCCACCACCACAATGTTTTCAAAGCTCGATCTCCTCATCGCCATGATGGAGAACATCCGTCAGGAGACGAGTTACGCTGAACATCGCATTACAGCGATAGAGAAGAGCCAGATCGCGCTGCCGCATGCAGTGCCATCACCGGTCGACATGGAGGTGCCGGTATCACACACGAAGACAAAAATCATCGTGGCTATGGTGTCGCTTCCAATTATCAGCCCCACCACCGTTTCAAACGTCTCTTCAACCATTAAGGCCAATCTGTGCAGATCGATTCCGGATGTCCTCATCAAGACGTCACCACCATCTGCACCACATCTTCTTCCTTCGGCTGCAGCAATGAAGAAAGCAAGAAGGCGCGTATCCACAACTACTGCAGTTCTCGGACGCCGACTCCCGCAAGTACGATGCCGTTGACAGAGCCCAAACGACGCGCACCAGCAGAATCAGGGACGCGCACAGAGGCGGCAGCCACATCATCGACACATCACTGACGCCGTGACCGTCGCTAGCAGCCCTGCTGGCATCTTTATCCTCGAGAGCGTCATTTTTCCCATCTGCAGGTCATGCAATTGCATCGTGATGGCTACCAGATGCCAGCCCTCAGCGGGCAGCAGCATCACCAGCAAGGCGGGCAGCTACGCCGACCTCATCTCATGCAGAAACTACAACCTGCATCTGTGCATGGGTAGATTGGGCCTCCTGTGCATGTCACTCCCTGAGTTGATAACACGTTTCTCGGACAGTTACGGCCTTAGTCTAGGTGGGTTCTAAAATGCACTTCTATCCTCAATTGCTACAGTTCGTGGACGAGCTGTTTGTTTGGGAGGAGGGAAATGTTATGGGTTGTGGCGCTCTAGCCCAAGGGGGCGAACAAGAGACTGTTCTAGGGTTTGTTAGGATAAAGATTAGGTTGTTTAGGGTTTGTTTAGGGTTGTTTAGCCCTGCTGTCTATATAAAGCAGGTAGGAGACACATTATGGGTAAGCAGGAAAGAGGTTGATCTTTCTAAGGGGGAAGGTTATCTTCAACTGTCGCCGTGGTCAGAAACGTGTCCCAGCCCGGTGGATCCTTCACCACAACAATTCATTGCTTTTATTGTTTACATCTCCCACGTGAAGCATATTTTTTTTAATCCATGCTTGTGATTCAATTTTGACGTGCCTTGATTTCCCTCATGTCATTTGCCAAGTTGCCTTGATACATAGCTGAGCATTTGATAACTTGATTTGACAGATTAGTTCTAATTGATACACATTTACAAATACAAATACAAAACATTTCTATTTATGTTAAATACAAATAACCCACAATTCTATATATATCGCACTTTTTCTGTTGCTAATGTATTGACATCCTCTTGTAACTTGTTATAAAAGTAATCACACACTTTTCTTTTTTTACCTTTTGTGTACCTTAGGCCGAGATGGAAATGGTAGCTGCTGGACTTAATTTGCATGTTGATGAGAGGGTACACCTTCTATCTCTATACAGGAGCGTTTGTACTGCTGGGAATATCAAAACAGCTGCAGAGGCTCTTGGCCTGGTACATACTCATGGCTTATTTTGCAGTATTGAGACATTTGCTATATTATAGGCCACATAGAATGCGAGCTATCATCCAAATATTGAATATTGGAATGTATAATGGTATATGCCACTATTCAATTTAAAATAGCACATGACCACCAGTTTTGGTGAATATTAGTTTCAGAGCTTGGAGCTTTTATTTACTATGAATAAATCTTTAATGTCTTCATTATGAATGGAGCTTATGTTCTGCAAATATGCTTCAAATGTTGATGAAATCAACAATTTGAGAACGAAATACAAATTTACTTAATTGAAGTAGCAAGCATAAAGTAAATTAGTAACTGTAATCATGATCTTTTCTGCACTATGGTTTGAAGAATCCACCCTTTTTTTTTTGTTTATAGGGGTGTTTATTTATATTGTGCTGTCTTGGTATTGCAGAGTTTACCCAATGAATGAGCATGTATCAGAGGGTTCATATTGTCGGTAAATTTGTAGTTCCAGCTACCTGATGTCACACCTTAAGCATAGTTTCAGTCTTGAAGCTCGGTATTGACAGTTGAAACTTTTGGCATTCTGCGTCCTCCTACATGCAGTATCCTAGTACATAAGCTCAGCATAGCACTGCTCATCGCCTACTCATGAAAAGATCTCAGGAATGATGATGAATTATTGTTTTATTCATCTGTGTGTTTTCTTCGTTCACCCTTCTTATTTTTGTGCAGCAGAGGGTACTTTATAGCTTGTGGGACAACCAAATATCATTTTTGTCCGTTGATAACTGGGCCTGAGTGTAATCTAATTCCTATTGGATGAAGTATTTCAGTATTTGATTGTTTTGTTTTTTGGTCTAGCCTGGCTATAATCTAAGCCAGGCCTGCCCAAACCTTGCTAGATGAATTGGCTAGAGTATAGTGCAAAAATAAGAATAATTTCAATTTCAGAGCAAAAGGTGTAATAAGAAAAGGCAAAAGAGAACTAAGTGAGATATTTTCCTACTGTGATAATGATTAGAGGTATGAACTATGATTTCAATTCTCAGTTGTAGTGTGCAAATTTTTGAAGAAAATAAAAGGTAATGCCATTTATCCAATATCTGATCATGTATCTGTATACCCTGGATTAGACCCTACAGTTCTTTTAACTCATGTTTTGCTTGATTAGATATCGGCCAGTAGAAGAGATTTCTGATATTTTCTGATAATAAACCAGGAACTGAGATTTTTTGAATTTTCACAAAAGAGAACAATCTAGGAAATTTCTCCTAAGATAAACATCATTCTAGACATCCAGCTAGAAGAGAGTGGTGGAACCATTAGCAATCGTGCATGGGGTAATTCACCTAAATTTGTCACAAGGATGTAAAAAGGTCTTGCCACTAGAATGAGCCTTTATCAGGAGACCCATGTGGAGTTTGTCCTTGCTATTTTAAGTGTTCCAGATCATCTGGACCCATGGGACATCTCTTCTGTTATAGAAATTATCGAGATGCTTAAGCAGGTGTAGAGTTTTGGGATCCAAGGACTCCAAGACCTCCTTTGTTCTTTGGTTTTGTAACTTTTTTTCAAGCCGCTAAGGGTTTACATTTTGTATTACTATCTAAACCCCTCCAAAGGCAATGTTTTCATGCTCTGTTAATGAAATACAAACTAGTCGCAAAAATTTTTAGACTACACATTGCATAGGTTGGTAGAGATGACAACAGATTTAATTTGCTGCAGTATGCCTGCATAAGAAAGCATCAAAGAATTTGGGGATAGCCATGTTTCTGTTTTATCCATTAGAGGCACAGTCATCAACACGTGGCTTTGTGGTACCTAGAGGGAGCACCAGATATGTGAAGGGTAAAGTGTTTAATTGACAGCCCATAGTTTCTGCTAAAACGGTATCATGTTGGACTTTGCATAATTTATTTGTAGACTAGTAGAGGCTGCAAATGTTTGTAGGAGTCCATTAAGGTGGAAAAGTTCCTTCTGAGATGCCTTCATTATGACAATGGCATCATCTGCCTGTTAGACAACTAAGAAATTATTGCTTGGATCTGCTAGAACTGGTACGGAAGAGATACCTTGCTCATAAGCTTTGTTCATAATGCACTGTAAAAGATCAGCAGACAGTACAAATAAGAGTGGTGAAAGAGGATCTCCTTGTGTTTACCCCCCCCCCCCCCCCCCCCCTCCGACTTCAAAGCATTTCCTAGGAATTCCATTGAACAGAAAATGTTTCTGTTTCCAGGATACGTTGCACCCAATTAATTCAATTTTCAGTGAAACCAGCGTGTCAAAGCATGTGAACAATAGTGCTATGGTCCACAGTATCAAAGGCCTTTTTAAAATCCACTTTTAATATAATAAACTCTTTCTTGGATTGTGACATCGATGTATATATTTAAAAGACCAGGCCAAACACCCTTTGTACCAGTAGAGCCATCAGGGCTAGGTGCCTTATCCACTGGCATTATTCTTACAACCTTACCAATTTCTTCTCTAGTGAAAATCAAAGCGAAGTGCTCCATGTTGCCACGCCTTCTGACTAGATCAGATAGGTTAAAGAGAATTTGGGGGCTTGTGGGTTGCCCCATCCTAAATTTGTAAGTTCTCCATGACACAGATGTTTTCCCGTAGTGATCATGGATAATTTGCCCCTC
Organism: Zoysia pacifica; assembly: GCA_001602315.1. Classification (NCBI taxonomy): domain Eukaryota; kingdom Viridiplantae; phylum Streptophyta; class Magnoliopsida; order Poales; family Poaceae; genus Zoysia; species Zoysia pacifica. Next base: position 23,786 of record BCLH01000936.1, on the reverse strand, counting down.
TGGTGTTTCAAGACTTGTTATAGTGTTGAATCTATATCTTTCAGTTGCAGCAGCGTGAAAGAATGTGAATAGCTCTGATATGAAGGTCTGATGATGGCCCATGAAGGTATAGGCCATGGTTAAGACTGGGCTATTTTGTGATGATTTAGAAATGTCACAGATGTATCAATTTGTAATGAAAAATGAGAAAATATCACCCAAGTTAATCTATTACGTGAGATACATGATGAAATAATTTTTCATTACAAATACCATTTTATAACGATTTTTCTTCAATCTATGATGAAACATGAATGCCACATATCACTATGTTTCTTGTAGTGTGTTTTCATCTTTTAATTTTATCCATCTTTTCTTATACCCTTTCCTCCATTACTCCTATCTTGACGTAAGCAAGTTCATGATGTGGTCTTTCAAAATCTTCCTGAGATTATACTCTTGAACAAACAGAGTTATCTGTTCTTCTAGCTTGTCCACGATAAAAAAAAACCCATTACATTCTTTGATGAGCTTGTTAATTGTGGATATACTTTTACTCTATTTCTTCAGCAACTTTGGTTGTTAAGTTGGTGGCCCTGATTTTGTTATCCCAACTATTTTTATTATGTTCAGAAATTCAGGTTGCTCTACACAGAAGTTATTGAATCTGAAAATGCTGGCCCTTCCGTATTGATGTGTACGTGATACTTGATCTTGAGTCAGGTCATGATAACTCATGATTTGGTGAAGAGCGACGCAATGAGCAGTGACAAAATCGATCTGTTCTTGAATCAACATAATTTAAACACCGCAATCACTGCATCAGTTCTCCTATAATTATCAACCGTGCGCTACCCGATTGACCATGTCAATAAGGTTAATCATTGCCTTACTAATCGAATAGCACAAGCAAGAGGTTGTTTTAGGTGTGTTACCTTCAGGGATGTATGGTTAAGAGTGCACAGAGGTCTGATCGTCCTGACCAAGGTTCCTTAAATCTTGTACTTCTTGCATAAGTGATCTCAACCAGTGTTTGCAGAACTCCTAATATGGAGGTGGGTCCACTTGTAGAGTAGCTGAAGTGGGAGACTAGGGATCTCTGCTTCTGCTTCCTGAATCATTGGGATGGATTTTATATTATTCCCAAGCATATTCATGCTGATTTGAGGAAAGGAAACAGTAATGCTTTGGGCGAAAGACACAGTTGGTTAAATATGTTGTACTCCCTCCGGTTTTAAAATATTGACGCCATTGACTTCTAACATTAATATTGACTATTCATCTTATTTAAAAAATTTGTTCAAATGTCTAAAATTTTGTTATTATTTGATTTATTATTAGTGAAATTTAAATCATAACTAATAATTTTACACATTAGAACAAATTTTTTGAATAAAATGAATGGCCAAAATTGATGTTAAAAGTCAACGGTGTCAATATTTTAAAACCGGAGGGAATACTTGTGAAGAGCATACCATGTCTTGATCATTCTGAAATTTTTTGGTCTGAAGGGGTTGCAGGTTTGTATTACCCCCTAGTTTGTAGCTTCATGAGCCAGAACCGAACTTTGAGCTGGAATCAAGAGTTGAGAAGGAGAGCCTTGGTTGACTGACTCTTCATTTGAAAGCTGCTCTTGCTGCATATTGTGATAAACCTCTAGATTCACCATGAATTGATCAGGAAAATTTGAAACATCTTTTGGCTCCCGATGGATAGCAGTAAATAGTGCAATTATTTCACTCAATTTTTTGCCAATTGCGTTACATTTTTCTACCGCATTGAGGCCCCGGATATATTGCAATTTTAGTACATTTCAGGAACACCTATTGTTTCTGCTATCCATTGGGAAACTGTTGACACCAAACACGGGTTCGAGACAGCACACCACGCGCTCTTCTGTGTGCGGAACATCGATGTCGTCTTGACACAAATCACCACAAGCACCTAGAAAACTCACCTCAGGAGGGATCCCATTAGAGGAGGATCTTCTTAGGATTGATCCGAGTTCGGTCAGGCCAGCCGGATGGCCTTTACACATTGCCGAGATGGGAGAAGAATGGAATTGAGGTCGAGTAAGAGAATTAGGGTTTGGAGAGGTAAAAAACGTAAAGGCAAGTTAATAGAGATGATTGGGATGCCCCTGGCTTTCTTTTATAGAAGTGAAGTGGTCTTACCCTGAAAAGTTTTGGATCCTATTAATTAGGAAGGTAATTTGTTCTAAAAACAACCGAAACTGACATTACCGAACTGTCCGGCACATGGCCGGAGACTCCGGTAACCGGACACTCCGGCCTTGTGCCAAATGCTCCGGTGATTTTCTGGCAATTCTAGAGGGGGGTCGGCCGGACAGTATTCATCATATCGGCCACGTTATGATCTTTTAACAATGATATTCATCATATCGGCTATTTTCTTTTTAAGCGTTTTGCCATACGCTCAGGTGATATTTCTTCAAATAATCGGCCATTAAAGGCCCTAGGCAACGATATTACTTGCATGTCTTCTACATGAAGGCATTCCTAGCTATGACTTTCACTATCCTATATGATTCTTCCCAATTAGGGGACCACTTCCCGAACTCATTGCTTTTTGATCCGACGGGCAAAATCGTTTTCCAAACTAATTCACCCACTTGAAAAGTTTTGACTTTCACCTTCTTATTGTAGGCTCTAGCAACTTTTGCTTTGTCTTTCTCAATTTCCTTTAAAGCATTCAAGCACTTATCGGTCACCTCATCAATATTATCTAACATTATACTCATCGGTGAACAAATCATTTTATTTGACTAACCTAAGAGCTCTTAGATTTACCTCAACAGGTAAAACGGCCTCTTGTCCATACGCAAGCTCATAGGGAGTTACCTTTGACATTCTTTGCACTCTTGGTAGTAACGGTAACAATTGGCAATCATAGTGGGCCAATAAAATCCAGCCCTTCTTAATAACAACTTCATTTTAGGAGCCGATTGGTGTGTACCACAAATGCCTTCATAAACCTCCCCCATTGCTATTTTAGCTTCTTCGTCTCCCATTCGGCGATACAAATAGCTATCAATTAAAGTGTACTTGAAAGCTATATGCCAAACCTTTTGTTCCACCCTTCGAGTTGGGTCACGAATATAAGATACTATAGAAGACCTCCAATCGGATAATTCAATTTTGCCATGGTCTGGGTTACCAATAGCCGAATTCTTCATCTCTAAGATTTCAAGCATCAGTTTCTTAATGACTGAGAATTTTACTTTGTCGATATTATAACCGGATGGTTGCTGCGCTAAATCATTCGCTTTAGTATTTTCATGCCTAGGAACATGATGTATATGAAATTCATCCAATTTTTTGACAACGTCTAAGCATTTATCCAAAATCGCATTTAGGGATCCATCTAAGCAATGGAAATTCCCAGCAACTTGCTACACTACTAGCAATGAATCACCAAACACTACAAGAAAACTGTTTTTTAGTCACCAAGATATTTGGTAACTATATGTGTAATTTTATTTACTATAACTATTTTGTCACTAAAAATCTTGGTCGCATTTTGGTCACACCAAACCTTGTCACTATATGTATACAGTAACCAACAATTTGACATATTGGTTACTAAAACTAAATAGCAACTAGGGAACCCTTGGTAACTAAATACATTTATCAACCAATGAGCATATATCTTAGTCACTAAAAATGTATGTCTCCAATAAAATCTAAATCTTGATCACTATTTATCAATTTTTAGTGACCAAATCTCTTGGTCACTAAAACTTGGTGGCTAAAGATTCATTTTCTTATAGTGAAAAGCCTTTACATGTTTTACTCCCATAGATTCTAACATCTCTAAACCGAACAACAGTGCCTCATATTTGGCTTGATTATTAGTGCAAACGTACTCTAACCGGTTAGCAAATTCAAAGTATTCATTATGAGGAGATTCTAGCACTACACCAATACCTTGACCTTCTTTGCAAACTGATCCATCTATAATTTTCAGGGAGTAAATGTGACATAATTGCCATCCAAATTATGTTCTAAATGATCCCGATGTTCAACTATGAAATCTGCAACAATTTGGCCTTTCATAAATTTTAAGGATTCGTAGGCCAAATCATATTCAATCAAAGCATATGCCCATTTACAAAGCCTTCCACTAGATATTGGTCTATGCAACATATATTTAATAACATTGGTGCAAGTCCTAGACAACAAGTAATGTCCCAACTTAGTGGAAGCATAATACAAGAAGAAGCATAGTTTCTCAATGGGAGCGTAGTGATCACGTACTCTCTTCCTTCGGTATCTTGAATCAAAATAGTGCCAATTAAATTGTCTTGGCAACCACATATAGACGAAACGGAGCTCCCCTCCTAGGCGCTCGAAGAATCGAAGGTGATGACAAGTATCTCTTGATCTTACCAAAGGATTATTACTGTTTTTCCCCTCAAGTGAATTCGGTCTCATTCTTTAACCGAGGGATAGGAGTGAATGCATTGATTTTTCCCAAAAATTAGATATGAATATTTTCAAGTAATTCACCTTGCCTAAGAATTTCTGCACATCTCTTTTGCACGTAGGCGCTTGCACTTTTTGTATGGCTTCTATTATCTTAGGATCTATCTGTTTGCCATTTTCATGAATAATGAAACCTAAGAACCTCCCAGCCGATACACCAAAAGTACACTTTAGTGGATTCATTTTCAAACCAAAGCGACGCATACGCTCTAAGGCAAGATGAAAATCGGCCAAGTGTGGATCAAGAGCGGCCAATTTAATTACTGCATCATCAATATAAACTTCCATGATGACACCAAGCAAGTTATGAAAGATAAAATTCATAGCCCTTTGATAAGTTGCTCTCGCATTTTTCAGTCTGAAAGTCATGACGACCCATTCAAATAAACCGACAATATCGAGACATCTAAATGCAGTTTTAGACATATCATCTTCAGCCATAAAAATCTGATTGTAGCCCGCATTCTCATCAAAAAAACTGATTACTTTATGGCCAGAAGCATCATTAATCAGCATGTCGGCTATAGGCATATGATACTCATCTTTAGGAGTGGCTCTATTCATATTTTTAAAATCAATACAAACTCTAATCTTACCTGTATTCTTCTTCTCGACGGGCACAATATTAGATATTCACTCTGCATACCTACAAGGTCATATAAAATTTGCATTAAGTAATCAGTTTACTTTTTCTTTAATCCGACCATACATATTCAAATTGAACCTTCTCATCGGTTGTATAAAAGGTCTAAAACCAGATTTGATATGAAGCCGATGTTTTACAAGTTCACGGCTCAATCCCGGCATCTCATTGTAAGACCATGCGAAGCAATCTATGTATTCTTTTAAAAGCTTGATTAGTTTTCCGTTATAATCGACTTTTAGATTTTTTTTCAAATGTTGGCCTTGGACTTTCATTATCCCCAAGGTTTATTTCCTCGAGAGGATCAGCCGATGTAAAACCTTGTCCTAATTTATCCATGTCCTCTATTTCTTCTATAGTTTCACTCATATCGTTCACACTAGCCAGATAGTGCTCGACTCTATTGCAACCAATCTAAATTTGACTCCATTGGATCACATAATATGATTGAACTAATTTTTCACCGGCTTTACATTGATGGGTACAAATCCGTCTCTAGTAACACGAAGGAAATCATAATCCGTCAAGTCTAAGCCCGTCAAACACTTGACATTACTATGCGGCAACAAAGACGAATCGGCCATGGTGATACAAGCCGATACATCCGCATGAACCATCTCCACATCATCACCAACCCATTGTATCAATAATAGGTGCAAAGTAGATGAAACACATTTATTGGCATGTATCCAATCACGCCCTAAAATCAAACTATAGCTTCCTCGAACATCAGCAACAAAGAAAGCGGTAGCCATAGTCTTACTTCCAACGGTGAGTTCCATGGAAGCGACCCCTTTAGCCTCAATAGGATCTTTTTCTCTCACACCGTGCAGAGTCATGTTGGTTCGGATGAGCTCATCATCAGCCTTACCTAGCTTTTTCTCGTGACGACGTCGGCTTGTAGTCTAGAAGATCATCGTTCTCAAACTCGGACATGTTGACGTCCTCTGCAGATGTAGGCGCGGTAGGAGTTTCTTCGGGTGCGGTATCGGCTTGGTCTGACGTCTCCACCATCACGACCGAATCCTCCGGTGGTGGTGAAGTTGGAGATTCGGGCTTCTTCACCTTCCATTGCTTACCTTTAGGGACCATTGGCTTGACCTCATTGAATACTTTGGCCCTATTCTTTACGGCTTCTCGCTCTCAAATCTCACGCAAGTGTAGCCGGAGGGACACCACCTCGGCTGCATGTACTTGGAAGAGGATTTGCTACTACTAGCCTTGTGATCATGAGAAGCTTTTCCAACTGGATCACTTATCGTGATCGGTCCACTGGAAACTCCCCCAATCTTAACATCGGTCGTGCTGATTTTGACAACACCTCTGGATGCATTTTTCTAATTTATAGAAGTTTGGGGAGTGTATTAATTACCATGCTTGATGCACCACTCCTGTTTTGGGGCAGCCGCAAAATCATCTTGTCTTGCATTGATCGGCAGAGGTCCGGACTGATCATGAGCATAGTCGGAGAGCCTTGTGAAGACATTCCCCTTTGGTCCACCCCATCCGAGATGAAACAGCTGGTATTGTATTGGCGGAACATGAATCCACAGTCCCATACGTGGATTCCACATTGGGACCGAAGGATAAGGCATAGGGACGTGTCATGGTGGCGGCAAACCGAACATAGGTAGAGAAGGAGGAATAGGCATATTCATATTTGATCTCACCTCCTTCCTAGGACGCTCCTCACTATGGGGAGATCTTGGTCGTTTGGCCAACCGATTCCCCGAATCGGTCTTTTGGTGCTTGTATTTCTCTATGAGGCGGTCAAGTGTGCTTTTGAAGGTTGTTTTCTTCTCTTTGACCTTGACCTCATTTACTTTCCACTTGCCCACTTCGGGATTCTTGGGTTTGATCATCTTGGGTTGTGGAGCTTGCCCCTCATGTCTCGGCCTCTAATAGTGACTTTAATGGACTCATTACCATCGAGAGATTTCTCTAGCACCACCTTTCTAGGAGCGGTTGCACCACTCGAAGGAGTAAGCCTTTCTTCCCCTATGATGACATTTTTCCCTTTCATTGTATTGGCTTGATGTAGTCGAATCAACACCTTAAGGTTGAGATCCAAAGTGTTCATAGGGAAAGGGTACTTGTCAATTTGCATTTCATTGAGACTCAATAGTCCTTCATTGATAGCCAATTAGACATGTCGACGAAAAATATTGCAATCATTAGTAGCATAAGAATAGGAATTGTGCCACTTACAATATGCTCTACGTTTTATTTCATCCGCCGGTGGTAATGTATAGGACAACTTAATATACCCACCTTTATGCAGCTCGTCAAATATTCTATCGCATTTGGCTACATCAAAGGTATATTTCACATTATCTTTTCGATTCTTATGAATCGGCTTGAGTGCATCACATGCCAAAGAGTTACTCTTGGAGTGCCAATTAAACTCAGCAGCAAACATATCATTAGATTCATCATCGGTGCTATTCGAATCATATTCAACAACATGGATATTGTGCTGTGTTTTACGATCATGCTTTGGCTCTTTGCTCCGGTTCTCTTCTACCGAAGCCTTTTATTGGAGTTGTGTAAGAGTAATAAAATCATAACATCCAATTTTTCTCTAATATGGGACCCTAAACCGTTAAAAGCTAAATCGGTCAAATCTTTTTCAGAAATTGCCACATTAAAGCAACGATTTTTAATTTCTCTAAACCATCGAATAAACTAGCGATGATTTCATCTTTTCCTTGCCTAGCTGATGTCAAATGTGACAACTTTAATTCATTGTCTCCGAAATAAAAATGGTGATGAAATTTGCATTCTCAGAATTCCCAAGTGCAAATGGAATCCGGAGGCAAAGATGAAAACCATGAGAATGCGGTTCCGGTCAATGATAAGGAGAAAAGCCTAATTTTCAGAGCATCACTACCATTAGCTTCTCCTAGTTGAGTGGTGTATTGGCTACTATGTTTCCATGCAGTCTTATTGTCTTCACCGCTAAACTTTACAAAATCCAGGACACGCCAACCAATAGGAAAAGGGACCGAATCAAAACATGCGAGGTAAGGTTTTTTGATAGATTCGGTCTCTACCTTTCAAGTCAACCCTAAGTGTGTCTTAGAATTGTTTAATCAAATCTTCTTTAAAGTTTGAGAGGCACTCTTCTATGTTTGTGGTGGGGGCTCTATGAGGGTTTGCTTGCGCGCTATTTCCCATCACATTAAACTTTTCATCATGCGCCGGACCATAAGGCATTCTCGTACTGTTTGTTGGAATAGATGGGGTACTATACACAATGGTGCGGTTGGCAGGAACAAAATTAGATACCTCATTCAATCGGCTAGTAGCCAGATTGGGAATGCTATCAATCGGTTCTACATTAGAAGGAGGCACTACTAAAGCATTAGTTTGCGCATCAGTCTGAAAAGCCAATTGCCCACTAAATGAATTCAACGGCACGCTGTACCATGGTTTTTCCACACTAGACACACTAGGCGCCGATTAATTAGCATGAGGTCTATCTACTTGTGTAGTACGACTAGAAGATGCAATACCAAGATCTTTCAACGATTTTGCTATGGATTCTTGGATCATGTACTGCATTTCATCTTTCAAGATCTTTTGATTATGAGCAGATCAAGATGAAAGATCTTCAAAAGTAACCGTGGGTTGGGTAGATGAACTTACATTGGTAGAACTCACGGTTTTCTCATTAGGGATGGAAGGAAGAACGGCCTCCATGACTTGGGAGATTGTCCCTTGACGATCTTTATTGAAGCACGCCAAGAACTCTTAGAGTTCCTGATCTTCCCGCGCCTTACACTCCTGTTCTTCACTCGCCTTGCGCTGCTCCTCTACGGCCTTCCATCGTTCTAGGAACAACTTTTGCGCCTCTTCAGGAATTTCCTCTAACGATGGCATCACGATGCTCTTTGATGAGATCTCGGAAGACATGATGTGTAGAAGATGACTCAGTTTGCGCAACCGGAATGCTTTCTTCCCCAGCGGAGCCATCAAAAAGTGTGTTGACGCTGAAAGCGGATTTGGGACAACACATCATGCGCACGTCCATGTGCGGAACGTCGATATTGCCTTAACACAAATCACCACGAGCACCTAGAAAACCTCACCTCAGGAGAGACCCCGTCGGAGGAGAATCTTCTTAGGGTTGATCCGGACTCGATCAAGCTAGCCGGATCGTCTTCACACGTTGCTGGGATGGGAGAAGAACGAAATTGGGGTCGAGTAAAGGGATTAGGGTTTAGGGATGTAAAAATTGTAACGGCAGTTGATAGAAACAATTGGGATGCTCCTCAATCAGCCTCAGGCCTCCTTTTATAGAGGTGAAGTGGTCTTACCTCGAGAAATTTTGGATCTTATTAATTAAAAAGGTAATTTGTTTCTAAAACAACCGAAACCGATATTACCAGACTATTCGACACATGGCGGGAGACTCCGGTAACTGGACACTCTGGCCTTGTGCCAAATGCTCCAATGATTTTTTAGCAATTCCAAGAGGGGGTCGGCCGGACAGTCCGCCTCAGTGCCAGACACTCTGGGCATTAAATGCCGACTCTTGTAAGGAGTCGGTCAGAGACTTTGGCTTTGTGCCGGACACTTCGGGCATTAAAATGGCGACTCCAGAAGAGGGTTGGCCGAAGACTCCGGCCATGTGACAGACGCTCTGGGCATTAAAATACTGACTCCAGAAGAGGTTGGTCGGAGACTTCGACCTAATGCCGGACACTCCGGTACTTGCAATTTCTGAGTGTCAACAGAAACAAATGTTGCTTTGAACTCACAAGTGATCGCCAGTATCACTGCCTTGCCAGTAAGTTGCTCACTTTTTGTAAAATGCAGATGATTAATATCAATGCATTTCCAGTCTTCAAGGAAGGTCTGAGATAAAGAAACAGACGAGCCAAATTGTAGAAGAAGACATCACATGTAAGTAGCAATCATCCAACATTGGGTCTGTTTGGCGCCGATTATGGAGCCACTTTTCCACAAAAGTAAGCGCTTCTTCTGCAAAACGGCGTGCTTCTCAAACCGCGCACCGAAAAAGCGCGTCTCCAATCCCACGTGAAAATAGAGAAACGCGAATGTGGGGTGCTAGCCGCTTCTTAGCGCTTCTCGCAACGCGTTGTCTCCGCCCGTCGTCGGCCCGTCGCTGCCGGTGCGCCTCCGCCCTCCTCTCCTGTGGCAACGCAGGAAGGAGCTCGTGTGGGAGGAGGAGGCGGAGCTCGCAGGAAGAGAGGGAGGCAGAGCTTGGTGCGTCGCCTGCGGGGGAGATGGAGCTCACGTCAGCGTCGGGGAGTTGGATCCCGTGGGAGGGGAGGGGGCGGAGCTCGCTATCGGTGGAGAAGGCGAAGCCGGTCGCGTCGTCGGAGGGGAGGGGGTGGAGCTTGCGTCGCCGGAGGGGAGGGAGACAGAGCTCGTGAAACCGTCGGTGGAGGTGGAGCCCGTCGCGTCGCCCTCCGGTCGCGCCGCGCTTCTCTCAGCCACTGCTTCTCTGAACCGCTAGTGATAAGCTAAATTCTTTATAAGTTTCAGCCATGCCTAACAGTCCCATTAACAACAATACATCCGGCAGCAGACCAAAAGGAGAATAGACAATGCAGTATTTAACCCACATCTAGCAGTTCGAAACATCACAGCAAAAATAGGTAGCAGCACGACATCAGTTTGATAAGACTACTCTGGGAAGTAGGGCATTCCGTACTCGCAAAATTCAACAGAAAAGGAGAGCTGTCCATTGAAACTTTTGTCACAGGTATTGCTGCAGCCTGCCCCCCTCTTTTTTTTAGATAATGGAGAATTACAAATAATCCAGCCTTGGCCTCCGAGAGATTACGTCCATTATTACAAGCACAAACCGAATGGCAAGTTCAACAAGAAATCACTACCAATGAAGCAAACTAAGCAGTGATTTTATTACTAAATCTCCATCCAAAGTTAGCAAAAATTTTTATGGCGCATGTTTCAACCTTGCGACATGCATTCTGGAGCAACTTGTCTTCTTTACTCTGCTGCAACAATGCCCATTGCGCAGCCGGTACGTGTCCCTGAATAAAACCTGCAAATATGTTTGTATTAGAGCTTTATCAAAAACAATATTATTCCTACTTAGCCAAACAACCCAGCATAAAGCAGATGCACCAATCAACAAAATTTTTCGTATTTTAGATCCACAACCAACCGTTCAATTACCAAACAAATGTGTAAAACTAAATGGTTGCTTGAGATTAAAGAAAATATGTAAGATTCTCCAGAGGAACATTGGGAGATGACATTTTAAAAAAGAGATTCTTTATGGTTTCATTATAAGAACAAAAGTATCATTGTTTATTGCCATTTCAATTCCTCTTGGCTAAGTTATCTTTAGTCAAAGTGACTCCACGAAATAAGTACCACATAAAAATCTTTATTTTGAGAGGCATCTTGAGCGTCCAAATAATTTTATTATGCACCATAACGCCATCATTGATTAAATGTTTATACATAGATTGGACTGCGAATTTACCGGACTAAAGAAGACCCCATCTAAAACAATCTTCCTGTGGAGATAAGCTCGCGGAAGCAATTTCCAACACTAATTGATGCCAAAAAACCAGATTATTGCCCACTAAGGATCTTCTGAAAGAGATATTTAGTGGTACGGTGCTAAAAACTGTTGCTACTGTAGTACTTTTCAAAGTATAATTTCCAACCCACTCGTCTTCTCAAAATCTAGTTTGATTTCTATTTTCAAGATGGAAGGAATCTAGATTTAAGAATTTTTCTTTAACATTCATAAGACCCGCCTTGAAATGTGAATCCCCAGGTTTTCTTTGCATTTGTCTTATTGGTTTATTTTGGGGGTATTTATTTCGTAAGAGTTGCTGCCACATGCCATCCTCATTCACTAGTTTGAACAACCATTTGCTTAGCAGACACTGATTTTGAATTTGGATGTTTTGAATTCCTAACCCCCTTGATCCTTAGGTTGGCAAAGAATACTTCATTTATTTAACCTATATTTTTTCTTATTATCATCTCCCAGTAAAACCATGATTTGTAATAGTCTAATTTTTGTAAGACTCCTTTCGAAACTTAAAAAAAAGATATCATATACATCACAAGACTGGTAAGAACTGAATTAGCCAGGACTAACCGTCCGCCTACTAACATGTGTTTGCCTTTCCAACTACTTAATTTTTTTGAAATTTATTTTCCACTACTTTCCCATCACAATTGCTAAGCTTTTTGTAGTGCATGGGGATTTCTAAGTATCTAAATGGGTAAGAACCAGATTGACAACCAAATAAAAGTGCATATTAGTGTTCATTTCTTAAGCCTGCCCCCCTCTACAGACATTCTTGGTTCTCCAAGCTTGCAAGAAACAAATCAACAGTGACCTTCGAAGGAGACAGGCCGCATCTGTTTGCGGCCAACTTTTGAATCCGACGATTCAACCTGATTTGCCACCCTCTTTTTCTTTGTAGTTCTTGTGTTGCCACTGACATGGGTATCTATGATGTTTCTGTTCTTACATCCACTGTTTTTCTAATTGATCCCTGAACATCGCCGCTGGGTCATATCTGGAGTTGGCAACTCATTCTCAGCATCTGCCACTGGAGTATCAAAGATAGTATCAGATGTATTGCATTATAGGTTGTACGGTTCAGAGTGCATCACAGAGGTCTAGTTAAACTGACCAAGGTTTTCTTTAAGGCAGATTTTAAAATACACCTAAATGAATATGGATCGTTCATTTACGCTCATTTTGAAGCTTAAATTAGAAGTTTTTAATCATTATTAATTGCTGAATAATTGAATTTGAAAAGTTATTAGTAAATTTTGACAGATGATGGTAATCAGGGGCATGTTTCCATTTGTAAATCAACGGTTGAGATTGAATTCGTGTCTTACTTTATAGGAGGTGAAACAACATCGCTTGCTCTATTTTAAAAGGACTCTTCTTTAAATCTTATATGTCTGGCAATGGTGATCTTAACCGGGGGTCTGCAGAACTCGTTAGAGGGAGGTGGGTTCACTGGTAGAGCAGCTAAAGTGGGAGCAGCGAGGCTGGGGATCTCTGCTTCTGCTGTCTGAATCGTTGGGAGAAAGCGTGGATGGTTCCCAAAGGAAAACTGACCAGATCCTATGTTATTCCCAAGCATGTTGACTCTGGTTCTAGGAAAGAATTTGGTAATTCTTTGGGTGGAAAGATCTGAACCCATATGCTCAATGTATTGGTTGGCTAAGCCTGTCAAGTTGGACACAATATGTTGAACAATGGCTTCTGCAGCTTTTTTGAGTTGGTTGAATAGGCTGTACTTGTGGAGAGCCTACATGTTCATTCTGATACTGTTGGGTCTTGAGGGGTTGCAGGTTTGTATTACACCCTGGTTTGTAGCTTCAACAGCCAGGACCGAACCTTTAGCTGGAATAAGGAGTTGAGAAGAACCTTGGTCGACTGACTCTAATTCATTTGAAAGCTGCTCTTGCTGCACATTGTGATTAACCTATTGATTCATCATGAATTGATCAACCAGGTTGGCAACATTTTCTGGCTGCCCTGGTAGGATATTACCTTCAAAAGGATGATGGTTACCATTGTTTGCTGTTGCCTCATCTTCACCAAGAGGTATGCTATCAGCCATTTGCGAGTTGAGGATATAGACAGGAACTGTTCAAGACCTGCCTTCACCTTCCAAATCTTAACCACGTTTGATGACTAAGTTATGAGGGATATCAAGAGTATTATCAATCAACACCCATAAGACACTGTTATCTAGCATAAGCACCCAAGCTACTCTAGCAAATGGGGACCTCCTAGAGTTTCTAGCTGCATCATGCTTAACAAAGTTGAAAAGGACACCTTCAACTGACATCACTGTATTTTAATTAATGCATGGACCTGAGAAATAGGCGGATAATTTCACATCTGCAATGTTTTGATATCATCAGCCTACAGCATATATCAGTTGATAATAACTCAATCCCCTTGTACGAACTAATTTATTGCCTTATTCATACTCTTTAAGGATCATTCTAATGCAAGCTTAGTGAAAGTGGCTCGGTTACAGTGCACATGTGACGAAGTAGCTTCACTGATGATAGTTTTCACTCGATTAAAAAAGGAATTTATTGAAACAATTTGTTTGAGAATTTCAACTTTGCAAAGAACCAATTTTTCTCATTCCTCAGATTTGCCTCATTTTTATTTCCCTAGAAGCACGGATCGTTCGGTTTTCTCAATGATGTAATTCTCTAGGGGAATAAATTGCCTGTGCCCCCCATAAATTTTTGCTCATCTGCGTGCAAGAATTGCCTATTGTTAGTTTGCCATTATTGAGCTTCCACGGCGGCCACAACAAACAATGCTGCATGACAAAGACAGCACCAAGCTGGTGTTTCGGTGAACCAAGGAAAACAGGAGCTTCTAAGAAATTTGACCCACCAGAACAATTTGACCCATTCATGTGCATCTACCTGTATATTTCATGCTGACGTGGACAAATCATCGAAGAGGTCTGCCCTGCCCATTTGTCAGCCACTGAGTTTTAAAGTTCCTAATTGGGGCCCTTGTGTCAGCTGAGGTTGGTAGTGATTATCGGTAGATGTAATTTTCAGTATGCAGTTTGCATTCTTCAGTAATTTCGTGTTGTAAGCGCTAGCCAATATGAAACCCTCTTGTTTGTATTGGCAAGACAAATTGATACTATGTTCTAGGAAATAACTTCACCAGCATCACTAGTACACCCAACACATAAATGACAACAACTAAGTACATTTGACACCACCAGTGGCGTACTCAGAAGTTTTATTGGGCCTGGGCGAATATCGCGAGGACAACAATTTCACAAAAACATATCAATCAGTAATGTAACCATAGATAATAACCGTAATAGTTTTAGAACTAATAATGTTTCTTATATACCAGGTTTTTAAAAATGCTCTTGAATCACGAGGCCAAATTTTGTGCGAGGAAAAAACCAGATTAGTTGGTTGTGTCGGAACCTTCAGAATATATACTCTCCTAACTTGTTCTTGAATTTCAGGAGCATAACTATAAATTTGCGTCCTAAGTTCCGGTCATGAATGCCATTACAATTTAAGATTTGCTACCTAAGTGCTTTTGGAGTACATATTATTCCATTGTTTAGCATAGACCTGCAGTACATTTTATTTAACTAAAAATTCTCCAAGTCCGGAGTCTTGTGTACAAATATAACAACATCAGAGTTAGATCATGTCCGCATAACAAAAACGGTTGTATTCTGATGGTTGCGAAAAAAATACGTGCATGACCATGGCTGCCTTTTGGAGAATACCAAATTGTACATTTTGCAATTGTAAGGGTGTACTGATTAAAATGTTTGAGTTATTACAATTTGAGAGCCTTCTATAATCTTGGCTCTTTTTCAGGGTTTCAGTTCCTTGAGAAACAGTTTCTGTTGTTATAGGAAAGATACATAAAACAATAATCTAATCATTTTTTTCTTGATTAAGTTGAGAGATGTTTCCTGATAAACTATTTCTAGTTCTTACTATATGGTCGAGTTCCTCCATTTTTTAGCACAAAAAAAGAAGAAGATTTCAAACTCAATGTTTCTATCATTCCTATTGATTTTGCATGCTTACAGAATTTCTCATTATCCGCACATAAAATTTGTTCTAGCTTTAAAAAATGTGATATTTCATAATGTGTTTCTTTTGTTTGCAGCCATGTAATGACGTGTAGGTATATTTTGTAGCTGGCTACGGTTTGTAGCCAGGTCAATTTGCTTTGCCATGGTTGGGTGTGGCGTGAACCAGGGCAACGCTGAACCAGACCCTGATAGCCCGTTCCAAAAACAGAACAACCGAATTCAGGCTTCTTGTTGCCGATCCAATAGCGAGGCTTCCTGTTACCGTTGGCGATCCAATAGGGCGCTCAATTTGGGATCGGATTTGATTCTGCAGTTTATGGAATATAAGGACGTTGCAGGTTCCTAGATAATGAAATGAGCTCTGTCCAGCAACTGGCAAAACTACGTAAGCTCTTTCCGGTAGCAAATTACTTGGGAGGACTTGATCTATGCTTGTTAGCACTTGATTTTCTGTATTCTGAGTGTTCTCGTCAGGCTGACATTTTTATTCTGTTTTTTTTTTCAAAACGCAAGAGAGTTGCATATCATCTCTATCTCTACTCTTAAAAAGCACATTTTTTCTTTTCTACATATATATAGTAAAATATTCTCAATAGAGATGAGTTAGACTCTGTGCACACGAAAAATACATCCAATTTATTCTTTCTTACAAATATGACGGATGAAATTTCTTCACAGACATCTTTTACAAATATAACGAATGAGCTCTTTCGATCTCCCAAGTCATGGGTTCACATAAACCATTGTTAATTAACAAAACACAACTACCTAAAACAATATATAAGATCTAAAGGAAGTTGTTAGAAAAAAAAACAATTTAGCTTCGAGTGCCGTTCGATTTGAGTCTCACCGCTCATGGCTCATGCAGCCTCGGGCCCCATTTTTTTCTAATAAAGTGCCATGGTAAAAGCTAACAGTTCTGAGTGAAATTCACCCTTCTTTGGAGAGAACAAATGTGAGCGAGAGATGACATTCACAAGCTTTGGAAAACCTCGCTCACTCTAGACCCAAAATAAAACATGTTCGCTTTGGCAAAAGGGATGGTTTATGGAAGCAGCAAGCAATATCCACAATGTGATTAAAAAAAAAGTCGAGCAACTAATGATTAAATGCGACATCCCGGCAAACATACAAGAGTGGTTATTCTTATCCATGTTCAAGCTAGCTGATAAACTTATGATTTATTTATGCAGAATTTTATATTGCTATGAACTTATAATTTGCGTTACGTGTATTGTAATACTTGGTGAATGATCGAGTCTTATCTTATTGCTGCTTCCGATTTATTTATCGGTTACTGACCATTTCCATTACATTCTCATTTGGATTATTTATTTTTGAAACACCATATTTATCTGTTCGTTTTTGTTTCTGGCTTTTTTGTTTTTGTTTCCATCTAGTGTTGCAAATATGAAAGTGAAAATGGTTGAGGTGGTTTCCAAACCATTTTCGTCTGTTTTCAGCCATAGCCATCCATCCGCTCAGCTGCATCGCATCGCTTCCAGACAACATCGATCCGCTCCACCCTCGTCCGCCGTATCTTGCCACTGGCCTGTTATTGCCCGTGCTGTTGTGCCACATGAAACAATTTTAGATATAATGCATGTAAACTTTAAATGATTAGTTTGTATTTAACTTTTTATGGTGAAGAATGTGAGACTTCAAATTTTAATTTTAATGTATTATTTTTTTAAGTTAATATTTTTTTCTTTAAGCTGTAGCATTAGCACGGGCATCGGGACTAGTTTTATTAAGAAGAAGAAAGAAACAAAGAACCAAACACCCCACCCCTCAGAGCCCCTACAGAACATAACAAAAGCCACAAACACAGGCTTGATTGGGTTTTATCATGTGTTGCCAGTTAGAAATACATGCTTGATAGCACCAGCAAATACATGTGAAATCAGGATTTTATCGATCTTGGTTACGTTTCATGTAACATCTAGCACCAGCAAGTACATGATTGTGCAGAACAACTTTCTTCAAGGCAAATCTGTTTAGACAATTCCACAGTAAATACACTTATTTTCCACAATTCATAGTAAATACTTATTTTGTTTACAATGTACAGACCAGAAATAAATGCCATCCCTCAGCAGCACTGGCTGACAAAAATAACGCATGGTCAGTAGACTATCAACCGGATGAGTGACTTCAGAGAATTCCTACGTGCAGAAAATTTTGCCAATTTCCCTATTAATAGGAAAAAAATTCAGAGTCAAGTCACCATGGTGCAGTATTTATAAATACTGCATAGCTACCTTCATGCCCAATGGGAGAGTTCAGCCTCCGAAGACGAGATAAAGTAGAAGCACAGCCTTCATGCCCAATTTCAAGAGCTCAATCAGATTTCGATCACCATTCATTACACGATTATGGAAAAAAAGATTAAGCGATGTATATTATTGAGTATCTTCCATTACACAAAACAAAGCTAAAAAACAGATGACTTTTAATCATGCTACTAAGATAAAGTATCGCAAAATAACATTGTTTTCATTGAACTATGAGAACTACTCATCACTTACTTGTTTAACAAACTAGACAAATTTGACAATGATTCATAGTTTTTCTGTCGACCTTTCAAAAAACAGTGTAAATACACAACAGTTTTCTAAAAAAGATTGTCAGCAGCACCCAGCAGGACCTTAAGCAGCAAGTGAATGACCCTCACAATAATCTGCTGATAGTTGCAAGTAAATGACCCTGATCACTAGGCATTTATAATTACATAGCTATGAATAATATATGTATCCTGGAGGGAGAATTCGCAAAGTAGCCCAACTGCAACTAGAAGGCCTGACTGTAGATTTGTTCAGTTTACTAACCTTCAGTTCAATATAATGACAGCCTTCCCCGGACTAGGATTTGTAATTATTCAATGACATGTCACATAAAACACCAGAATTTAGTGACAAACATACAACAGTTTGTTCTGAATCTTAGGCATATGATGCTCAACTGCAATTTATTCCCATCATCAGAGCAAGTTTACAAAACCCACCACGGAAGATACCATCAACCAAGACTCCATGGCAAGCACAAGAGTAGCAGCTGTATGAGTCTCAAAAAACAAAGTAGCAGCTGTTTGCTAAATTCTCCAAAAATAGCTAAGAAGAGTCACATTCACATCACTACTCAACTTGTCATCACTGGCCTCCGTTCACATCACTAGTTTATTTCTATTTGCTCTACAACAAAGTAAGAAACAACATGTAGGCCTAGGTGTGGGAACACACAATGAGGTCCAAGCAAGGCTTCTTAAAGCATCACCGTCGAGGCTCCATGATCTGACACCCTAGTTTTTAGGTATCACTTGCCTAGCAATCGACATCCCTGTTGATTCACCTCTTTCACTCAGAAATTCAGCTCATCAACATTGTTGCTCAAAAATATCCAGAGCTTTGTGTTGCTTGCAAACTAGACAACGATTTCCATCAAACTGTATGAACATCAAAGAAACAAGAAAAGCAATGTTGACATTCAGAAGATGCTACTCAATATACGGGTTCATACTTTAAAATTTACTGAAAAAGACATACCTGAATTTTTTCCAAAGCATTTTCAGTTGAATGTTGTGCCCGACTGAGACATTCTGAATGAGTTGGGCAACTCCTAGCCTCCGCATCTGTTCCATGCGGTTCGCTGTCATCACAGAGGAGTTATCTGCCAGAGCTCAAAGGGATAAATTACGCGAACTAGAGTCTTAACGAATGATTCAGAAATCTACGCTACCTGAAGGGAAGAAGATGTGGAGCAGTGGTACGAGTAGGAGCCTGACACGGATGGTGCGCAAGTCGGACTAACGAGGACGGCAACCAGGAAGAAGAATGGCACACACGCAGGGGACGTCGACCTACTCCGCGATTACAAACCTGCAATACCGTGGTTCTGGCCACGCCGCTGAATTAGTGCTCTCTGGACCTTGATTCTGTGCAGCTGATCCAAAGGCGGACCAGCAACGCGGTTGTCTCAGGCGGCAGTACGGCTGCGTCCAAGGTGTCAGTACGGCGGCGATGTGGACGCGGATGGTGTGTCAGCACGGCGGCGATGTGGATGCGGTCGTTGCGCCAGCACGATGGCGACGAGGTCGCCGGAGGCTGGACGCGAGTAGATCGGCAGCAACGAGGTGCGGACATCCTGCGTGAGTCGAATGAGCGACGGTACTCTGATAAGATGCTACGGCAACCAGGAATTGCGAGCTCGTCGGGGCTGCCGGGGAGGAGGGTCCCGGGGATGGTGCCGCCGAAGAGCCCTGCTGCCGCCTAGCTGCCAGGCGCCTCGGGTCACCGTCGCCGCAGCCGCTGCTGCCATTGTTGCCTCGCCCCACCGTCGCTGCCCAGCCGCAGAAACGCTCTGCTGCAGCCGCAGCCGCTGCTACCGTGGTCGCGCCGTTGCGTATGCGTGAAGATCGCAACTGGTGGATCTGATCATCCCCAACGTGGAGAGATCCGTCGATTATACCGGTGGTTGTTATCTGCCGAGTTTGTTGCTTATTCCTGCGAGATTTGGGGGATGGGAATCGAATCAATTTCGATCCAGATTTGCTCGTGGGATTTGCGGGGAGGCTGGCGCGCGAGATACTTGGGGAACGGACGAACGGTTGTTTCAAGCG